>JAQGCA010000714.1:0-23683 GCA_034698945.1 Protaphorura quadriocellata
TAATAAATAATACTCTTATTTAACTCTTCAGCTTTTCTCTTCCTTTTATTCTTTAATTTGGGGAATTGAAAGGTCACCATCAACAAATTAAACAAGCCGAATAGCAGGGTTGGAGGCATGTTTCCTCGTAGAAATAGACTTGGATTGGATTGGATTGGATGTAATTTTATTATAGTCATCAATAATCATAGCTCACACAACGTAAACATAAAAAATAAAACATTGAATTATCAGTAAGTGACATCGAAACGATAAACTATCATTTTAGCTCATAATGTGTGATATATGAACTCCGTCATCACACAACAAATGAAAGATTATAATTCCAGTGTATCACTCCCAGTGTCTGTTTTTCAAAAATTGTCCTGCCACAAAGACGAGTGCGCACTTGGTTTGCCTATCTTGTCAGAATTATTGTACAGTACACTGTTATTAGTATGTATGAAATATTGAGGCGAAATGGAAATAATCGTGATCATAGGTAATAGAGGTCAGGTTATTCGTATTCATATCACACTACTTCTGAAACTCACGTTTAGTTCATACAGGGTGGTTTACTTTACAACCTTTTGGTCAATGAAATAATATTTTCCGGGTAATGTAAATTAATTGCGATGCATGGATTGAGGATTGGAAATAAACTGAAACCACTTGTAAGGTATAATTCCAGGTGTTGCAATTATGGTAGTATACAAAATAATTTGAATAGTTTGTGACATTATCAATGTCACATTTATTTCAAGTGCGAGAATAATGTCAGTCATTTCTAATAACTATACTAAATAGTAGCAACCGTCGGGATATGACTGGTTCGAAGCCAGGTGTCTAATACAAAACACGACTCGAGTATATTTATAGTTTATTATGTAGTACAAAAATTATATAAATACGCACGAGCACAAGTATCTGGTATCTGCTGCAAAAATCCAGGTCTTTGATAAAGTTGAAATTCTGACTTGAATAGCGCTATTCTGAAGTGCAGTGCGATGGATTCATTAAATTGGTTTTACCTCTAACCATGGCTATATTTTTCTGTAGTATTAATCGCACTTTTGGCATTTCAATAAGTAACTACGATTCACACGAGATTGACTATACACAAATTAGCAAGAACAGTTTGGAATTTCCATAAAACGGGGAAATTATTGCATGCAAGGGAAATCACATTTCTTGCTCGTGTCAAACAAAATTGGCCACTTGACAGAAAAAAATCATACGACGTCAAAGTGGACGGACGAAATTATTTCTATGCTTCAGCAATTTGGATGCATGAATCAGCATATGTTCATCGGCCAAGTGTACGGACATCTGTCACAAATGATTACGCAGAACGGATTATACTCACATGTCTAAAGATTCTTGGAAATATTTACGGCTCGTGTATTTACTTTCCCGTAATTTCGACAACAACGCAGTGCTTAATTCGAAAGGCACATCATTGCATATGTGCGTATTCTTAAAGACGCAGAAAAACCGAGCGACCTACATATGGTTGAATTGACAGGCCGGTGTCATTTGTGGACTTGTCAACAAACATTCAACTTTATATCTTGACTTTTTGAATTTACATTTCACATTATCATAAACTTTGTAAACACCTTTTTAATCGTCGACCCGGATGAAATCCACTCAATCATCTACATCTGGTCTAGTAATTAGAATTGCCAGAACCGTAATTACACCTGGGCAGCTCTTGTTGAGGTAGAATGTCACGAATTAAGTATTGAGTACTCTCATACTAATGATCATCACCTGGGTAGAGGTATTAAGTATAAATACTAATTGATTGTCAATCATTTCCCGGACTCTTGGTTTGGATTTCAAAAGCACTGTAATGGTAAATATTAATCCGTTAAAATAATGGGAGGAAATAAAACTAGAGTTTTCACGAGGATAGTGGTTGTGGAGTTCCTACTACTTGCATTGATTGCTTCAATAAGTTCAGCAGAGAATGGCTTAACTACTTCAGGTAATTATAACAAAAGGTGGTGGAGAACTATTACCATTTCATAAAACGTTAATCACCGAAGTCGTATTAAGCTTAGCCTTTCAACAGCGTGCCTTACGAAAAAGTATTTTTACGAAATAATTAGAGGTTAAATAAGTATTTTTAGTATTTAAATGTCAAGATTTCGAATTCTAAAGATAATTTTGTAGAATGAAGGGGAGCCCTTTCGGGTAATAATGGCGACGTCAACAGCTAATTGTTTTCGTAAATGAAACTTTTCACCAACATCTTCAACGTTATTGCGCGACTAGCTGCAACCAAAAGACCAATCATTTTTATAGTATTAGTATTCTTGGAATTAAAGTTATCTCTATTTTGTATTTCAGCTTCGACATCATTATGCTATTCAGAAACAAATTCGCCCTTGCCGTTTCTTGTCCCAAGACCTCCTATTAAATGTAAAATTGATGCCAATAATCGACATCCCTTCCTATTGAAGGATGGGACAGGGTTTACTCCGACAAATATTGAGGAACTACTGGACAACATCATTGAAATCCAACACATCAATAGCATTGCATTCCTCCTCTGGATTGAAGAACTAGCGTTTACGGTCAGAACTGACATCCTTTCAGCCGTGGCTAACATCCCCATCACTGAAGAGTCGACGCATCTCGTCAAAAATTTAATACATCATGTCGCTTTGACAGAAAAATTGGAATACACTAAAAACCTTACACAAAGTTTGTATACGGGTGATTTCATAAATCAACTGGCGGAATTTAGCGAACACGATGTCACTCGAGTAGCTATCAGCAAATCCATCGTACTCAATGCCTTTGCAAAATTTAAGGACCAAATCTCTATAGATTTCACACCAGAAATGAACTACTTTCTATACAACCTTCGTGACCTGATCAACGCCTTCAAAAGTGGTAATCTTGAGGGCGGTTTAATAGCATCCATGCTATTATTCGGACAACTTTTGGACACCATAAATGGAACTAAGTTTGCTACAATGTTGGGATCAGCAGGGAAAATGATGTTCAAATATGGTGGAAGTTACTTTTCAGTAATCGTCAGCATATATGGTGTCGTCAGTGATATCAATGCCCTTAAGGATGGAAATTTGAATGGATTGGGAACTGCTATAGCGATCACATCTTTAATTAATAATGTTGTCGCTATTGTCTTAACTCTCGTCGGACTTGCTTTTCCAATTGTTGGTCAGATAGGTATGGTAATTGCTGTTTTGGTAGGAGTAGTCCTTCAATTATTGAAAATGATCAATGATGATAATATGGCGGATGCGTTCGTAATGCAATTGGGGACATATATAACATTGACAGAAGAAGAAAAGAAACGAGAGAAAGATAATCGTCTTAAAGGAGATGATGTGGATCGCGCTTTGGAAGCACTAACTAACAAAGCCATGATCAATCTGAGCTTAGTTGGAAATTACATTACGTTCTTACGAGACCATCCATCTTTTGAAAAAGTTATTGTTCCAGCCATTGAAGGTTTGGATGCGAATGACAAACCCATATTCTATAAGAACAACAAAGCAGATTTAAGGGCACAGTCCGAGTTTTACGCCGAGAGATGGGGTCCGCAGCTGATGATTATGAATGAAGAAGGATATTTTAAAGAACGCGTCTGTTGTACCCCGTCGCACACAGAAGGTGAAATTTTGCCGCAAGACTTCGTCAGAAACTACAAATGCGAATATGCGATTGGAATAATCGACACTTATCAACGGAATGATACCTTGACACTTTTCCTTCTACAAGATGGGGATGACGAGGCGTACGGGACAACTAATGATGAAAATATTTTTATGACTGAGGCTGGAAAGAAGGATTTCACGGGCGGTAATGAAAATGACATGTTTTTTATCCAAAGTGATAAGATGACTGGATTCTTACGAGGTGGAAATGGGAACGACACATTAGCATTGATGGGGGAAAATATTACGACGACATCGACTGTCAGAGTGGATTTAGACCAAAAACGCTTGACCTTTCCCTCCGGACATACTATTCAGATTGAAGGTATTGAAGCTGTAATCGGACGTGAGTTACAACCAGAAACTATCATTCCTACATACACAACGATGTTGATAGATGGCATGGGTGGGTCAGATGCAATCCCGGATCACATTAATGTCCCTCCGTTGGGTCAGAGTTTCGATTTGAATATTAATATTAACGTATCAACGCGAATATACAATGAAGGCAAGTATGGCATGTTCTACTACAGTATTCCGGAATCGTTGCTAGAGGCAAACGCCAAAATTCAAATTCAAGATGGCGTTGAAAGCAAACATTTCATTCTCATGGAGTCGCCGATAACTGACATTCGTAAAATCTCATTGGATGAAGATATCTGCGATATGACCGTTGAATCGGAGTTTGGCACTACAGTTGTGACCTCTTTCGTCTCTTTAAATGTGACAACTGGTTATTACGAGCCAACTATAGTGTTCCCTAGTGACGTCGTTGTCAAGGTCAATGATCAAAAGATTGTGACTGTACTTTTCACAATAACAATTCCAAACCCAAAGGGCATACTTCCAGCTCCACCTTACGGACAAACACACTTCCTTTTGAGTACAACTTACGGTCACTTGAGAGGTGGTGCAGGGGATGATTTGTTTTTGTTAGGAGAGGATAGTTATTTGAAACTCATGAATGGACAAGGTGGTACGAACCGACTGATACTGAATGAAACATTCTACCCAGCCTCAATAGTGGTATTTGACATGAGTGCTGACCCCCAGCTCCTCAGCTACGACAACAAAGAAACTGAAACATTAAATATCCAACAATTCCTTGGTAGGAAAGGCGGGATTGAACACATCACTGTCGGGTGTGGAGAAACATTCGTAGACGGACAAGGAGGTGGAGCTGGGGTAGGAAATGAAGATCAAATTATAATTTTAACGGCTGACTGCGACGATCGCACTGCACTCATCCGAATCCGCAATGATACAATAGTGCAGAACACCGCAATAGATGGCAATTTCGTTTACTTCATCTCATTTCTAAAAAATTTTCAACTGGATTTTGATTTCAGGGAGAATTTGAATCACACGTTCCAATTTGATACGAACATAACGTGCATTAAAAATGCTACTATTGATTTGGAAGCCAGGACAGTCGAATTCGAAAGCATGACTCCGGATGAGCCTAAACTACGGATCGCGTTGTCGAGCCTGGATAGTTTGGACGATTCCGATGGCAACTTGTTTTTCACTCAACCCACTTTTATAACAAACGACATTGTTTTCCTCAAAGCTGGGAAGGACGGAGTTATGTCAGCCATTTTCAGTCTCAATGATACCAAGGGTCCAATCCTAGGATCAACGTTTGGGCCAAATATATTCTTGATCAAGGGAGATGTTGAGCATATCAGCGGCGGAGAATTTGTGGATATGTTTATCCTCCAGAATGGAACTAGAGTGGAATTCGATGGTGGATTAGGGAAGGATCGCCTAATCATCGATGAGAATTATGAAGAAGGTCTTACAATTCTAATTGATTTCAGATATGGGCACATAACTTCAGACGATGGGGATTTGGATACCTTCGAAATCCATTTTGACTCAATTGAAGAATTTATCGGACGTAACGGTTCCGCTGATCACATAATAGCGGACTGTATCCTTGGATCCATCGATGGCCTAGGTGGCGGAGGTCCAGACGAATTGGACATTATTGATATTGTCTCGACTGAGTCCGATTGTAGATACAATCTGGTCGTAATTGTACGAGAGCACCAGGAAATTATCTTTGGTGAACTGAATCGCGCGGACAACTTGACTTTCTTCATTCAAACGTCAGAGGGAGGTAGTTTTGATTTTACGGAGGCGGCAGCTGCAAATCAAGTAGTCATTCTTCCATTTGACCACGACAAATTTAATATCCATTTCTCCAACGATACGTCCGAAATCTCCTTTGAATCAGACCAGGCTCTTACGTTCAAACTTTTTAGAAATGAAAGTGCCAAGAACGAAGCATTTCATCTTTCTCCTCGCATCTTTTCCAAGAATTTCGTGGAATTCAAAGTGAACAACATGGGCGAAATAACTGCGATATTTCAAGCGAATGATAACAGAACCACTGGATTTGATGTCTTTAATAATATCTTCCTAGTCTCTGGTGGCGAAAATGAATTCGAAACCGTTGTCGTTGGAGGAGATGGTACGAATGATACGTTTATCTATGCAAATGTATCCGCTTATGGAGAGCTAATTGGAAACAGAGGCTTCAATACCTTAAGAATATCTGATGAGCTCAAAGAATCTATCGAAATTGAACCTATTAGCCCGGATAATGAAAATCATATGATGAGATACCAAAATATAACATACATATTTGGTAGAAATGTGTCGCAAGATATTATCACAGTAGACTGCGACGTTGCTCTCATAATTTCAAACGGCGGAAATGATTCATCGCTGCAGGATGAAATCATCATACCAGATTTGAATTGTTTTTACGATTTGAACCTCGTAATCAACAAGTTCACAACAGTTCGGAACCGAGCACAAAATGGATCATTCTTCTATACTCTCCTGGGTGAAGACGACGAAGAAAATGCAATACTCGCCAAATCTGGACGGTTTGAAATATTTTGCACAAATTGCACCAGTTATAATTACACGACAACTCATACCATTGCACTGAATTACCCTTCTGGTATTGTATCCCATTTTTCAACTGATGATGACACTTGTGAGCTGCACTTACATACAACAGAGCAAACAATCAGAACTTTTGCGTTGACAGATGCAGATCCTTGCGAATACCCTAGATTACTTTTTCTGGATGGTTTTCAATTGGACACCAGTCACATGGGGATATTTCGCATGAATTACAAATCCAATGATTCAAATGTGGAACAAATTATCGAGGAATTTCAACTTTTAGCCACTAAGTGGAATTCGTCAATTATGGTGATCACGAAGGATGAACGTCTCGTATCCATAGGAGCTCCAGGTCTTGATCTACTTCAAAATAATCCGGAAACGGAGTCTCATTTAATTGGGAATGGTGGAGAAAATATTTACATTTTAAATAAAATAAATTCTTCGCAAGTCCTGGCAAATACGTATTTGTATCTCAATGGGAATGGTACAGACTATGTGGACTTGAATCAACTGGTACAGCCTATACGGGAAAGAGCCGAAATTGATAACACCACTTTCCTTTATGTTCCGGAGGTATTTGTGGACGATGATGATGTTTTGCATGTTCTGGTATCGGATGAAGATATACTACTGTCAGAAACAGTGTTCTATAATTGGAGAGAGTCACACGACATACAATTTATCATAGGCTCCAGTTTTATGGTATTGAACAATACAGAGGCTAATGTATATATTCTGTCCCCAATACCATTTAATTTGACGACTGAAGAATTTGCCATTATGGATCAGGTATATTTCGCTTTATTTATATTTTTACTTGATTTAGTTTTATTTTTGTTTATCTTGAATACTCAAGGTGGACTTTGAAGACGGAATGATAATACGTGTGTCGAAAACGTTGCGATCTGGAAAAAATACGTTTACAAGGAGTGGGGATGACCTTGTAGTTACGAATACACTGAACATGACGACAGACACGGACGGTGCGTTCACAATGATATTCAAAAGTGGAGCAGACATGCGTATGCGTGGACAAAGAATGAATTTACCGAAAGGCGTCTCTGTTCAATTTGAAGATACAGTGGTAGACTTGGATACAATTTTGGACGATATTTCCGTTTTAGTCCCAGTAGATGAGGCACAGGAGGCGATTAGAGAAGAGGTTGAGAATGAAGCATACGAATTTCAATGCAAAAGTGAAGGACTACAATCTCATCCAAGGCAATGCAACAAATACTACAGATGTATAAACGTGAATGGCAAATTGACTCCATTTGAACTCCCTTGCCCAGGAGATTCAATATTTTGTGAGGATTCACTCCAGTGTGATATTGAGTCCAGCTCATGTCAGTGCACTCCTTATTTGGGATATTCCGCAGTGTTATGGTCCTAGACAATTTCTATTACTAGGATTTGGTCGATCGGTACGATTGCGTCAATTTTGTCATTCGGCCATCTAGGTGTAACTATATTGACTCTAACAAAATGTACGGCATCTAATAATGAACACCTCTCTATTTTGATGAAGAGAAGAATATTGAATTTAACGCATGAGTTTTAATATTTTGCGGGGCCTAAGAAAAGTCTACAAAATTTCAGTATATAGGCAAAAAACAATCAGGTCGTTTCTACCGAAGAATTTTTATCGGTGCCATTCTGTATTTGCTCAGTTCCCTGGACTCGTATGCAGGTAATGCCGTTCCCTTTTGAGAGTAATAAATTTAGCAAAATAGACGGTTATCAAAATTTAATAAAACAGAATGAGTGTATCATTAAACATGATGTTACTTAGACCAGTCGAATTCAATGGATTGTACGATAATTCGGAATTCTTCTTTGCATTAAATCGTAACACATTACACATTGGCTGATGTAATGATGTGACATTTGATAGGTGATTAGTGTAGGGCATCAGAGATTACTGACTGTAAGCACTTTCAAGTGGCTACACGTGTGTCACTTAGACATTTTAAACTACAAACCCATTAGGGCCAGTTTTTATTACGCTGGATTACATTTTCCATGTAATTAAAAATCTAAAAATTACTGATGATGGTCCGTAATAGCACTTCAGACTAAATTAGTTAACTCATTCAAATCATTTTATTCAACAATGTGTACAAAGCACAAATGAAAGGTAGACTGAAGCAGACATTAGTATGAGCACACTGATTCACACACATTTTCTCAATATGTGGTGCTGGTGTCCAACCTGGGAAGCATTGACATTGTTTCGATGTTGAATCACAATGCACATTTCCTCCAATTGGAACCTCACATTCCTCGTCCTCGGAACATGGTTCACCAATATTCAAATCCATGAAGCAAACATTCTTCCAAGGTTTTGTCCCTGGACGACAAGCACATCGTGAACTCATTGGATTACAAAACGAGTGCTGATTAGCTCCAAGAATACACTCTTCGGACAAAGTACAAATTTCGCCAAGGACACGAATTGGAAAACATCGAGTATTGAGGTGTCCGGAATTTGCGGTGCATCCGCATTTGGATACTGTAGAATTACACTCTGCTAAATGGCCAAGTTTGGGAATGCATTGTGTTGACTCCTCACAGTTTTCACCGTACCCCGCCATCTATCACGAAATCGGATCTTAGTTTTAACAAAGTGAACCGCACCTAGTTTGCAGTAAGAAGTGTGTAGTTCGACTTGGCTAGGTGACTTGCTGAACAATTTCGGTGAAGGTCATACCCCAAGTCGACTTTTTATAAATGCACGGACGAAATGTTTGTAATGTCACCCAACGCATTCCTAACGTCCCATTTTTAGCTCACACAACATAAACATCAAAAATGAAACATTGAACTATCCTGAATCCTAACCACTCCTGACGTAATCTGACGCATACATGACGTCACAAAGTGTATTCGCCGCACGTAGTCCCGAACGGTCGATATTTCGCAGTATGACCTTCACAACTGCTGTTCAGGCTCAAGCGGTCAAGTCATGCCTCAATTCAAAGACTCAGCCAAACTCAACGACGTAGTTTTTGCTATAATGAATGTACGATTTGCGCTTTGTGGTAAAAAATAAATACTTACTGTAAGACATCTTTGGAGATCGTTACTTGGAACATGGTTTCCCGTGCAGTTGCATTTTCCATTACTGCAGAGGGCGTTCTCTCCTATTCCCTCAGTGCATTGGGTATTTTCATCACAGGCTCCACCTATTAGACTAACTATTCGAATACAATGTTTTGAACCCGTCCCAACCAAGTAACCTTCAATGCAAACGCAATGTTTGAATTCAAAAATATTTTCGTGACATTGTGTATATGGCAGCTCAGTACATTGAAGGTCACTGTCACATGGGTCATCTACAAATTGTGCTTTGAGGATGCAACGGTGTTTGTCTTGACTCAAATCACTCCCAATTACACAGTCGCAAATGAAGGTTTTATTGCCGTCCGATGAAATGCATTCTGTATTGGGAATCCTAGCACATGGATAGTACTCAGGATGGCAGTTGTCACCAGGATATATAGGAAAGAGAGGAGTCTGCGTTGTGGACGATGTTGTCTCAAATGTCGGGTTTGTTGTAGCAACCGTTGTGTGTTTACTTGTAGTTTCCGTTGTTGTTTGTTTAGTTGTTGTTTCTGTCGTTGTCCTGGTTGTACATTCAGTTGTTTGCTTAGTTGTAGGGTTGGTTGTCGGTTCAGTAGTCGGATATGTTGTGGATACTGTTGTTGGTTTGGTTGTCGCCTCGGTTGCCGGTACGGTTGTTGGTTTGGTTGTTGGTTCGTTCGTTGGTTCTGTTGTTGGTTCGGTTGTTAGTTCTGTTGTTGGTTCCGTCGTTGGTTCGGTTGTTGGTTCTGTTGTTGGCTCTGTTGTTGGTTCTGTCGTTGGTTCTGTTGTTATTTTGGTTGTTGGTTCTGTTGTTGGTTTGGTTGTTGATTTTGTTGTCGGTTCGGTTGTTGGTTCAGTCGTTGGTTCTGTTGTCAGCTCGGTTGTTCGTTCCGTCGTTGGTTCGGTAGTCGGTTCGGTAGTCAGTTCAGGTGTAGTAATCGTAGATTCAGTAGTTTCTTGTGTTGCTGGCGTCGGTGTTTCCGTAGTGGAAAAGTGATCTTCGTATTCAAGGCGAATGCGATCAAATACAATGAACCCATCACGACCAGTCATTACTGCTATAATCACCTGTTATCAGTAATGAAAATCAATTAGTGCAGTGATTAATTACATCGTAATATGACTGCTAACAATGACACTTAATCCTTCAATTCATATCAACAACTCAACCCAATTTAGATGTACAGACAACGTAGAGGGTGTTGAGAAATCAACGCATTGACAATGTGTATCGAAAACTCTTTCCATTAAGTTATGTTGAAAACTTAATATTACCTCAACGAAGTCTTCGTTGACCTCCAAGATAGAATGATGCTCCGTCCATTGATCCAATGGCTCGGATGTAGGGAGTATTTCCAAGAATACGTCCTTGGCCGGTTCCAAGGTCACGGTTGCCAGGTTGGAATACCAAAAGGTAACCTCAACTTCCTTCGCTAAAATCATCCCTTGTGGAATACTCCATCTAAGCTTCTGTTCCTCAACAGATCCTTCTTTGTACACATACCAGAGGTTACTCCCAGGTAAATTCCTCACTGCCTCCGGAAACACTGCTGGCAGGTCAGAAGATGTGGCTGCCTCCAAAGCCTCTCCAGTCCATCCGATGTTCACAAAATCAGAAAAAGAATTCAAATCAAGCACTATATTTCCACATTCAATTCCGCTTGCAAGTATGACAAGAAAAGTAATGCCAATCCTCATTCTGGAATAATATTCGAAGGAATCAAGGGCAGCTGAATGTGACATTGCTCAACTTAAACGTAATACAATTAGTCAAATGCATTAAATAATTTTATCTCGCATTAATCATTGGATGTCAATCATATTGAAATACTCAGTTGCCAGGTGCTATAAAATAATTAAAGTACTTGGTTTTTCCTCATTGTCTTTGCTCTATTATTGTCAAATTTCAGATTTGATTGACGTACAATTAGATTAATTAAAACTTGAGTTGATCAATAAATTGCGATGTCACATTTAATTCTACTACCACTTTTGGTCTTGAAATATAATTATTCGCCAAAATGTATACGCATTTATTAATTTTGGTAATAAGTCTTACTCTGTGTTTCACAGTAAGTCTGTCAGCCCCAGGGTTTCCTGGCGATCCCTGTGATCCTATAACGGATCCATGTACGTCAGTTGAACGCACAGAGTGTAGGAAGGATCCGAGTGGAGTCTACGTGTGCATATGTGACGACGGATGGGTGACTGACACCCTGAACAAAAGATGTATAGCGATGCCTACACTCCCTGACGACGCTTGTGCTCCAAATGATCCGCCTGCCAATTGTCAGCTCATTCCAAATACGGAATGTGTCCAAGACGGAGGAGAACACAAATGCAAGTGTGTTGGGAACCTCGTTACCCTACCAGGTTCCGGAATTTTTTTTTATATCAGCCAAACAAAGTGTGTTAGTGTGTTATTTTCAGAATTATTGTGGATTGTAATATTCTCGAAGTGATTATATTTTGAGCATAAGACTTTAATTCCAGGTAGATGTCTGGTCCGACCAACAATGCCAGGGGAGGAATGTGACCGAACTCTGGCGCCATGCCCCGGGGGAACAGACACAACTTGTATGACTGAATCAGCAAATTATTACTACTGTAAATGTAACGGTGACCTCGTGACGGACGTGCCTGGGAAGAAATGTTTAAAGAAACCTCTTAAACCCGGAGATTCATGTCATCCATCTCTGACACCTTGCCAAGGGGTAGATTCGACAACTTGCACATTGAATAATTCCGGGGAATTCGTATGTCTTTGTCCATCAGGGTACTACACAGATGTCGCCGGCGGGAGATGCCTTAGAATTCCGACTGCTCCCGGTGACTCATGCGACCTAGGGTTGACCCCCTGTGCCGGAGTCACAAACACAACTTGTGTTACTGATGCAGGAGGGACAACCTATTATTGCAAGTGTAATGGAGAGCTCGTCACGGATACAGGGGGTCGTGTATGCTTAGAAAAGCCAGACAAACCTGGCAATTCCTGTCATCCCACCCTGACACCTTGCGAGGGTATAGCGGAAACTGAATGTCGACAAGATGGTCCACAAGAAAAGTTCTACTGTAAATGCGTCGGGGAGTATGTCAATGACCTAGAAGGGTTTAGATGTCTCAGGATTCCCCAGTTACCAGGTATTTATCACAAATGAAATCTTGTTAATTTCGGCATAATGGCTTAAGTTGACCCTAACATTCACTGTACTGGGGTTCAATTCTTCGGTTATACATTGTCCGACTTAGCTCTAAGGATATCTCGACACTAATTTCACAAAACAATTAGTGATACATGCTCTAAGCCGTACGGAACACATACAATCTACAAAAAAAATGCACTACGATGGTCGAACGAGCCGCGTCGAATGTCGATTAGTCTGTAAAAGTAGATCTAACCTACGCTTTGAAATTTAGGGCAAGAGTGCAACCCGACCACGGCGCCTTGCACCGGAATCCCACAAACCGAATGTAAACGACACGATGATGGGTTATTCCGATGCATTTGCGATGGGACCCTCATCACTGACATTGTCAATAGCCGTTGCATCGTCGTTCCACAGAAGCCAGGGGACTCGTGCGCGCCCGCCGTCCCACAAGCGAACTGTCTCTCTATTTCAGACACAGAATGCGTTATTGACGGAGGTCAGCACATTTGCAAGTGCAAGGGCAGTCTTGTGACTCTGCCGCTACCCGGAAAATGCTTGGCTCCACCCACTTTTCCAGGGGAGGAGTGTCATCCCGTCCTCGCCACATGCCCTGCCGTGACCGACACTACGTGCGTCGTCAATTCTGTGTCGCCACTTGAATACTACTGCAGATGCAACGGTGACCTCGTGACTGACGTCACCGCCAAGAAATGTTTAATTAAACCCCAGAAACCAGGCCACTCCTGTCACCCCAGCTTGACCCCTTGTGTGGGACTGGATTTGACCTTGACCTCTTGCCTTTTGAACGATTCTGGACAATATACGTGTCTTTGTTTACCCGAGTATTTCACTGATGTACCTGGCGAGAGGTGCTTACGGATCCCGACGGCGCCTGGCGATTTGTGTGACCCGAGCTTGACCCCATGTGCCCATGTAACGAACACCACATGTGTTACTGACATCGGTGATACTCTATACTATTGCAAATGTAATGGAGAATTGGTGACGGACCCAAGTGACGGCAACTGCTTAGAGAAGCCTAAGAAACCCGGAAATTCTTGCCACCCGTCATTTACTCCCTGTGACCTCGTGGATAATACTCAGTGTCTCCAAGACTCCCCAGATAATAGATTCTATTGCAAATGTACTGGGGACTTCGTGAATGACTTTGTGCTTGAGAGATGTTTGAAAAAGCCGCAACTCCCTGGTCAGGAATGTCTCCCAATTGTTGCCCCATGTACAGATGTTGATAAAACTGAATGCCGCCTACACGACGGCGCGGGTGGGCAGTACTTGTGTATGTGTGACACCGGTTATGTCACTGATATACCAAACGCTAGATGTCTCACTTACCCAGCTCTTCCTGGGGACCCTTGTGAGGTCAACTTAGCGCCCTGCTCTACGGTTAGTAATACAACATGTGAAATCTTCCCTCCGTATCCCACCTTATGTAAATGCACGGTAGAATTTGTGACAGACATTGCCGGGAGGCGGTGCGTCAAAATACCGACAAAACCCGGCCAAATTTGTGAGCCCGGTTTCACAGATTGTTCTGGAACAACTGAAGAAACAATTTGTGAAGAGTCGCCAGATCAAACCTATTCTTATTGCAAATGCATAGGAGATGGTAAAGTCACTGATCCGGTGGCGGAAGTATGTTTGACTCAGCCCGCGGAACCTGGGGATAGTTGTCACGTGACACTGACACCTTGCGAAAATATTGGGAA
The DNA here is from genome assembly GCA_034698945.1 of Protaphorura quadriocellata. NCBI lineage: Eukaryota > Metazoa > Arthropoda > Collembola > Poduromorpha > Onychiuridae > Protaphorura > Protaphorura quadriocellata. The sequence continues at coordinate 14,560 of JAQGCA010000714.1, forward strand.
CACGACTTGTGACGAAACCACAAAGATATGCACATGTGTTGACCCATTTATAACAGATGTCACTCGTAAAAGGTGTCTTACATTGCCCGGGTTCCCCGGCGATCACTGCGACCCAATGTTGACCCCTTGTACAAATGTCACAGAAACAGATTGCAGATCTTACGCAGATGACCATTACTGCCGTTGCACAGGTGACCTCATCACTGACCCAGATTATGGACTTTGCATAACACTACCAGTGAAACCAGGCGACTTGTGCCATCCAAATGACGCGAATTGCGAGGGTGTGACAAATACCACGTGCCAAGCAGTAGATGGTCAAACGATATGCAAATGTATTGAAGATTTCATAACTGATCCCGTCAACGGTCGTTGCCTGACAACGCCATCCAAACCTGGTGATTCTTGCGACCCAATACTAACACCATGCAATCATATCCCGTTGACTGAATGCAGTTCAAATGGAGCTGGGGATTATTTCTGCAAATGCGACGATGGTTATTTCACAGATGTCACCAATGGACGCTGTATTCGCTATCCCGTGAAACCAGGAGATGCTTGTATAATTGAGTTTGACCTCTGTGACCTCATAGCAAACACGACGTGTACGGATGAAGGGGAGGGACCTTATTGTAAATGCAACTGGGATTTAATCACAGATGGCGGGAAATGCTTTCCAAAACCTACAAATCCAGGTGACGATTGTGGTCCGAATCTTGCTCCGTGCACAGGTAATTTTATTCGAAATTCCCGTTATGTAAATAAAATAGTAACTGAATTTGAAGCAGCAATTACTTAATCGTAATCGGATTAAATTACTATCCGTTCCTTCACGTCTATAATTAGTTTTAAAGATATTCACATATAATCGTTGTTATGACGGGTTGCATTCATGAATTAGTTTATACGATTTGTAATTGTAGTCTATTATACTTGGAACACTTCGACAGGTATTGAGAACACGGAGTGCCAGGATGACGGAAACGGATTCTATTGCAAATGCACGGATGGATATTTCACTGATTTTATTTTTAAACAATGTCTTCCCCATCCTCTGAAGCCTGGGGAACGGTGTGACGTCAATAATGAGAGGACTTGTCTCCTTGTTCCCCACACGACCTGTAATCCGATTGGGGAAGGTGTTCACCGATGCACGTGTAATACCGGGTATTTCCAAGATGACGACTGCCATCCTCTACCATCAAAGCCGTCGGATCGCTGCCTCGCACAGGAACACTGTGATATCATTCCAAACACCGAATGCGTAGTTATTCCAGGGTTGGAGGCGAAATTCTGCCAATGTCGTCAATACTTTGACCCCAGTTGGGATGGATCTAAATGCATTGCGAAGGCCACAAATGTAAATGACCCATGCGAGACGAACTTGCAGTGCACACTTATTGAGAATTCAAGATGCACGATAGTGCAACCATCTGGCGAGAGCAGGTGTATTTGTAATCCAGGGACGGTTTCAAATAATGCGGGAAGTTCCTGCCTGGAAGTCATCCAAGAATTGGGAAAGCAATGTATTGAGCATGTGCAATGCACGTCCGGACTCGGCCCCAATGTTGAATGCAATGCGACAACCTCAACGTGCAACTGCATAGAGGGATTCGTCGGAAATGAGTTGAAGAATCAGTGTCTGAAGGTACAGAACACCGAATAATCTCAATTGCAAATCACTATTGATCGGACTACGCACCCCTATCGATGTTACGGTCCTTGATCTCTTGAACAATTTTTGTGAAAGTTTTCCCCGATTAGTCTAACCGTTACGCAACTAAAAGTATAACAAAAATATGTGTTGTGACGTCATGAATGTGTCACGGATTCATGACATGTGCATGTATCACTAGTGGCCAGACGGTGAAGCTTTTTGTGATGGAAACTTCACAAAACTTGTTCTAAAGACAAAACAACATCCCAAATATCCAACCAAATTTAGACTACTACATTTTTGAATCCCTGCGACGTCGCATTATCTGGTTGACAACCTAGTGGTTAGACCGTTGGGAGTAGAATCAGCATAAATATTGTTCAGGGTGACATTGGTTAAAAACATGTATAAATAATCCAGCACTTTAGATCCTGCTGTAATGACTGTAAGGTGTTCGTCTAAAAGCCTGAATATACTGAACTAATATCGAATTATCTTGAATTGAGTTTTCTTTTCGTTTCAGGTATCCTCTATACGTGGAGACTGTGCAGAAGACATTCAATGCACCACACAGCTGGGAGACCATTCCGTATGCAGATCTTCGAAATGTGCCTGTACGGAAGATGCTGGCTTCCTAAATACTGGTTGTCATAGAAAAATTGAGCTCAACTATCCCTGTGAATATTCCGAGCAATGTATATTGGGTGTGAACGAGTACGCGTATTGTAGTGGAACCGGTTCCTGCAATTGTTATCCCAATCTTCATATTTGGAACAGGACTTGTTATGCGGACTTAAGTATCGGGAGCCCATGTTTGACGGATCCAGAATGCTTCGTTCCCGTCCCTCAATCCACGTGTAAGGATAATACATGTAATTGTGGCAACAGAACTGGGTCTGGAGTTGTGGGGTCCAAGACTTGTGGGGCTGAACAAATTGCTACACTCAAACATGGCACTTATCTTCTACTTTCGTTAATAACATATGTATTTCAGTGAAATTATTCAAGAACCTATGACTGCCTGAGGACTTGAAAGAATCAATATCCTAGTGTTGAAATGAATATAATTTTTTTTTCTTGTAATTTATTCTATGTGCACATTATAATTCTGATAGCATATCCTGAACAGTCGATTGTAAATAATTGTGTTACTTGAGTAATTTTGAATTAAATTAACTGGTCTCGTAATAGATTTATTTTATCTGTATCATCCAAGTTGGATTCATAAATTTTTATACTTCAATTGGAGTAAAGATATCACTAGGATTTTGGGTACATCGCTTCAATGGGACTCTCTGCCCATGTTCTATTTTATTCATGATTCATATTACAATTTCGCAAATAAAATAATGTAGATTTGAACATGTTCGTGCTACCCATCCATGAACAGAGGATTCTCCAAGAAGCTGAATACATGAACCTATGGTTGAGCTAGGTTCCCCAGTTTTCCAATTATCATAAAATGTTGGTGTCATTGTGGTAACCCACTCCCATCTTCCGGCAGGTGGGGCTGCTCCGTTCCATTTTCCGGCTGTATGGATTTGTTCTCGGTCTTATGATTCAGAAAACATTTCAAAATATATTGCATACAGTCTGGAAGTCTTTAGCTCTAACATTCCTCATATTGTGCGCTTCATTGCAAAAACGTTTCATACCCATGCTCAATTGTTGCAGTCTCAATCTTATATACTCATCTTGCTCAGCCGTGTAGAGAGTGAGGAGCCTACCGGAGAAGATATCCCGACATTGAAGAAGGGCGTCTGCATGGGTAGCCTGCGAATCATCCAATTCTATAGCCTCACTGCGATAATTCCTTAAGTTTAATGCCAGAAACTATTTTAGTTGGTATATCGTACCTGATCCTTACTAATGAAGTAAGTGATTGCTCTCGGAGAACTCTTTTCATCATAAAACCGAAAATCACCAAAATGCGTGAAATTTGCTACTGAAAGTTATAAATAAAATAATGACAAATTGGTAATTTATAATAGAATTTAAAGCAGTACCTGATCGGATGGAAACTTCTTGAGCACATGAAATCCGCAACAAGAAAATAAAGGTCGTCAATTTGACCCAACTCTTAATTTGTATTTCTTTCATTTTCGATATGTTGGAGTATAGTATGAAGTGTTGCCACTAACTAAGCCAATGCTCAAATAATTCAGATTTGTGAACTTGAATGTGTTAGAGCGTACATACACTTTATTTCAAAATTCATTATCTCCATGTCAATCACGGAATTCCATTGTATGACATCCCTGGAAATTAAATATTTATTTCTAATATTTCTACTCTTCAAGTCGAACACATTTTATTAATAAGGTTTTCCCACACTTGAGTTTTTACATTTCATTGTGTAGCCGTCTGTTCGGCAATTTTATCAGCGGTAATATAAATAACATGTATTATGAATTTAACCAGTCATGTAATCAGTTTACTTTAAACGTACTGGCTGTGGTGATATCCAGTGCACTTGACGGCATGACTGTTTCACCTAAACCCGTCATACACTTTTTCACACTGATTTACCTTTTTCAATTGGGATTCCATGACATAAAAGAATTCCCCACAAATGAAGTACACTTTTTCGCCTATCTCTAAGAGTTTGTTCAAAGATATTTTGGAGGACTACCCTGTGACAGTTGAAAAATCGTTAAAACGAATGCCCCATGGACCGCAGGAGCCTTTTTATCCAAATTTTCGAAGATAGGCCAATATAAAATACTTCATTTGTGCAGTCGACTATTAACTTTATTCAACTGAGTGATCCGAAATGACGTAAAAAGTGTATAGCGGGTCTAGGCGTCACAATTTTCAAGATAAATTCTAATGAAGGGTAAGTCTTCTCCGTATCCCGTTCTTAAAGGTTATCCTACCCGAAATTCATACTCGCAAATGAACAAGTTTCTGTCCGTGCAAGGATGCGAGTGCCACTTAAAATCAGCAAATGGACCAGCTTTGCTACAGCAAGTATTTTCTGCTGGGTCTCCTTGGAACCGATCCCAATTCGTGAAGCTAAATTCTTGCGTAATTCCAGACCATTCCCATTTATTTGCTTCAACATTGTACTTCCCAGATGTATGAACTCGATCTGGTAGATTCATCAGTTTTAATATGAACAGAAAATTAACAGACTAATTTGTCCCACTTACGAATGGAACGACATGGCGTATATTTTTAGAAAAATTTGAGAATCATACGACTGAACATGCGATTTCAAATTTGGAATAGTATGTCGGTCGTCGCAAAATGTTAGGATTTTTTTAAAAATACTCGTCCTGGCGTTCCCATCGTCAGTATAGCGTATACCAGCTTCCCCGTATGTTATGATGTTTAAAACTGACCGATGATTGATGGTGCTTGATCTCGAAGATAAGTAGTGATGCTATGATCCTTGTCTGCTGAGTCTATGCTCATGAGTTGTCCACTGAATATCTTAATACAGTCACTGCTTGCCTCGGTTTGGGTAACCTGAAAGTGAATGCCAACAAAAAGAAGTGTAGCTTAGAGAAAATTCGTCCATTTTAGTTCAAGTGTGCCAATTTTCTCAACCCCTTGGTTAAAATAGTATGCGGAGTTTTGCAAATTGAAACACTCGCACCAAAATGCGGTAAATTAACCTTCCGCGGTTTGTCTCCTTACATAGTAGTTACTAATAAAGAAGTTGATTTGTGTTTGTTCGGACGATCTGTTCCCGATTAGCGTGAAACCATTTGGAAGGGAATCTGTCATTGCCAGTTGTGAATAGAATGTAAATAAGGCAAATGTGACGATTGCCTTGAATGACGAGGGCATGATGATTCTTTGTGAGAATGTGTGCTCGTTGAAATGTAAAGTGTGACTGACTGCCAACTGCCAGTTCTACATGAGCCCGAGCAAGGCATAGTGATAGTTTAAGTAAGGAATATCAAAACACACTTCTGGTAACCTATCTTGCTTTTGGGCAAAGATTCATCTACAGGGTGTCTAATTGTCCCCCTTGCAGCAGTAACCGCGCTGCGCACAGACACACCCGATACTCTCCATTCATAAACTTTTCAATATATCCCCACGTTCCAAGTCCGCATTTCCCTCTCTCCTGTTCCCCAACACACACACGACATGTATGGGCATGCACGTGCGGTGTATATTTGTTGCGGAGAGAAACGGAGGGAAAGGCGGACTTGGATTGTGAGAAACTGTCCAAAAATTTATGAATGGAGAGTACATCGTTGAAAAGATCTCAAGTCGGATCTCCGACATATCATTTGAGCGCAGTAGCGCCATATAGCCATATTCACGCGCAGTTAAGTGAAAGAACAAAATCGGGTCTTCTCCGTTTTTCAACCGCTTTTTCACGGTCTTCCGTCCGAATAGCCGCGAAAACTTCAAAAACTCTAAATATGAACTTCACCACTGTATTCCCAAGTGCTTTCTAAAAATTTTGAGCCATGTTCGACAATTTTTGAACAAGTCGATTTTGTCTTAAAATCTCATTTTAGGGTGCCTTCGGAAAAAGTGAAATTTTGAGTCGAAATCCGACTTGCTCAGAAATCATGGGTTAAAGTTTTCAGAAGGCACTTGGGAATGTAGTGGTGGAGTTTGTTTTTTGAATTGTTAAAATTTTCACGGCAATTCAGACGGAAGATCGTGAGGAACGGCTAAAAAACGGCAAAAACCAGATTTATTTTTTTAACCGCGCGCGAACGCGGCGCGCTGCTGGCGCCAAATGATATGTCAGTGATTCGACTTGAGCTGCTCTGTCCAACGATGTATTGGGTGTGTCTGTGCCTATTGTAGTTACTGCTGTTAATCGGTACAATACATACTAGACATCCTGTCCTCATAGAACAGGAATCAGGAATTGGATTACGTATTTCCCTGCATATATATTCGGCGAAGTCTTTTATTAGCCACCTGGCTTGTAATCAGTCATTCTCCGAAGATTGCTACTATTGACATACCATGCGTGCTATAATGTGTTAATTGGAAATGACTGGCGTTATCCTCTGACTTGAAATAAATGTGACATTGACGATGCTAATCAATTAATATTACTTTATGTCATACGATCAAAGCAAAACGTTCGCTACTCCATCAATGCTCTGCACTTTTGATTGTGGAATGGCTGCAAAATTGGGAACGAAGGGGCTGGAGATTTGCCTTGTTGTCAGGGCCGGGTCCAATCTCGGCCCGGCACTGACTGGGCCAGATGCAAACCGTTGAGTGGGTTTCATCCGGGTCGATGATTAAAAAGGTATGGAAAATGTTTACAGACATACAAGTTGTAATTCAGAAAGCGCAGATATAAAGTTGACTGTTGACAAGTCGTCAAAATGCACCGCACTTACTGTTCAGCAATTGGCAGGTCGTTGGATTTGGCTGCATTTTGCGGTGCGGTTGGAATGGTGAAAATGAAGTTCGCAAAAAATTCGTTTTGCCAAATTGAACATGTTACTTTCCTTAATTCGCAAACTTCGTCTTGGGGGGTTAAAATTTTTGCGATTTTGGCAAAAAAAAACTTCGTTTTCGGCAATCTAACATGGATACGCTTTTTTAAGATGTTGTGACAATTGGCATATTGTACATTTCATGAATGCTATGTTCTGAAATGTCCAACCGTTTGGCATTTACAAAAACATCGGCAAAGTACTTTCCGGCATCATGAGCGCGATATAGGTTCCTCTGACCGAATAAAGTGCATTGCACCTAACGGCCAAACGGTCTAACTTTTCGGGGATGAACCCTAACAAAAGTTGTTCAGGATGTCTACGGAAAATACGTTTCAAGAATGACGATTCTTTTGTCCTAAGGACTGTTCACTGTTCGGTGCTATCTAAATTACGATGCACGATCCGTATATGTTTGCAAGAATTGTGAATATGATTAGTTTTGTCATTAATGACAGATGTTCCCATACTTGGCGGATGACATTATTTTGAAGCACCTTAGATTACGTTAATGCAAATTTGGTCCAGCTGGAAATGAACGTAAATTACTTTGTCATCCTAGCCACATGATATATTAATTCAAGTGGTTAATTTTGCTCGGCATGGATGCATGTAATAGTTTTTACATTTTCTGAAAATTCTCAAGCGCTCTTTACCGATTTGCGTAGCTAATCTCGTGTGAGTTGTAGTCACTAACCCAGATGTCACAAATTTAATTCTAAAAATCTCAATCCGTTTTGCGTTAAATGAAATAAATATCCATAGCATTTCGTACTTCATGACAGCGCTTTGCGAGCAGGATTCTAAACTTTAACGAAAACATGGCAGTTGCCTGCAAACACCTGTACTTGCTTGTATTTGTATTTATTAGTGTGGTTCCATTTTCAACTTCGGTATGGACGAAAGTATTCTTCAGACTTCAAGGCAGGTAATCTGAAATATTATTTATATAAAACAAAACTGATAACTATACGCGCTGATTTGTAATTGTACATATTTCAGAAATTTACCTGATAAAGACGATGGAGATAATGATTACAGTGATCCGTTCGTAAAAGTTTACACATCAACGGGCGGGGACTACAAATGTATTGCACGTTCTGAGACCAGAGAGAATACCCTCAATCCGAATTGGGAAGAAGTATTTGCTTTTGACTACGAAGTTGGAAAAGATTACGTGCGTACAGGAATCTCATATTTACTTCATGCATGTTTTTTTAATATAATTGGTTGCTTTCAGTTTGTATGGATTGAGGTTCGAGATCACGATGGAAATTCTAAGGATAATCCCATTGGAGACGCATATTTCAATGTACGTCAACGTATCCCAGGTGGCAGGTTGGACTTATCCGACGGTGGTCACGTTATAATAACTCCGGAATTCTTTGGCAAAGTAGGAGGGGGTAGATGTACTGACTAAATCACGTGTACCCTTGACTTGTTCCCTCGCATCCTGCCTGTCTAAAACCTTGCTACAATCCCTATCTGTTCGTGTTCATAAAAATTGGGCAACTCTTTTAAACTATCACTTACTCTCATCTCTTTATTTCCTTACATTTGGCACTAAGTTTTTAGTCATTAAAGAGTAATAATTAGAGATATTAAAATTGGGACCAATAATAAAATTATGAAGAGCTCAGAATCGTAATCAATGACAACACAATGCAAATTAAAATAGATGACTGGGGTTAATACAGAGGGCCAGCAATGTTCTCTCCCCACTGAAAGGAGGGAGTAGGAATGACTAAAAATGATGAAAGTCATAGAGTTCAAATTCTCGGGCATAGTTCTTTAAATTCTCTATTCGATATGCATCAGCGTATGGATGGAATTTATTGCCACCTCAACTGCGCTCCATGAACACTTTCGTCGGTTTCAGGAAAATTATAGCTCAATTTTACATGAATAAAAGTATTAAAGTTAGCAAGTCCATTGCAGCACGATGGTATGGTTGGCCCATACTGTCTCGCTGTGCTGGGGTTCGATTCCTCGGACTTGCACTCCCGGTGGTTGCTTTAAAGAGGTTTTTTCCACTGGT
>JAQGCA010000715.1:0-23659 GCA_034698945.1 Protaphorura quadriocellata
CCTATTTGGAACACATTTTGCATTAGGAGTTTGGTCGTGAAATCAATGCTTAAGGCACTTTACAGGGTACAGTTAGGTTTTCAAGGGTTCCAGATTCGGCCAAATCTAACCAAATCTGACTTTCTAAAATAGAAAATTACAAACAACCATTTCACCCTTATCTTTTTTACCCGTTATCATTTTTACCGTGCACCCCTCTCTTAGAGACGAGGACTCAGAGGAGCACTGCTATTGCAACAGTCCCTCCAACTGTTGAGGCATCTTCCAGTGGTCCGGACTGATAGAGACAAACCAATAGTCCTCTGTCCACACCGAGCCGATACACGATAACCAATTCCAGACTAATAGGAAAGCACGTCGAAAATAATTGACCACCGCACGGAAAAGGTGAAAGGAGGGAGATGCATTCATGTGTATGACCTCAATATCGACCAATTTTCACAGGCGAAGTTAGGTTTCAATTATAGATGAATTATTAAATAATTATGAAATGCAAAAATTGTATAACTCCAATAACATCGAAATGTATTCTGATTATTAGTTTGGTCACAGCCACAGCTGTGAACTGTGTTCCTTTACGAAATATAATGTACATCAAAATACCATTGCAAGTTGTATGTAATGAACACACATTGAACAGTAAAAAAATTATAAACCACCAGTAATATAAACAACCCGATTATTGTATTTTATGGAAATCTCCTTGCAAATTGAGGTTTGTAGGTCGCGTGTCTGTCGTGTGAGCGTTTGAATTTTTGGATTGACTTGCTTTATTTCTTCGCCGAGTTCAGCAAATTTTCCCGCAGAGTCTTCTGCCAAAGCATCCATTTTCTTTGCCAGAGTTAGGTTTTGCACAAGAGACTCGGCAAGGCGGGTTATATATCTGTTAAATATGAGCGTTATCAATTTAATATAATAAAGACAATATCATCGAACGCCTTAACAAATTCGCACCATTACGCACCACGAATTCACACTGCACCGGAGTTCCGATTCAAATCAAACTAAGCAATCTTAGATGTCTAAAACAACTCAATGAAATATTAATGTTTGTCTAATTGCTTCCTACCGTGTTGACTCCCGAACCAACAAATATTGTTTGATCTTTGTTTCGCTGAATAGAGCCGAAAGTTGAGAAATCTGTTTGTACAATTTTTCAAGATTGCCCGCACGCATCAAGTCATCATTATACGACAACGTCATCTCGTTGGACTTCTCATTCTTGGTTTCTTCAATTCTTTGGCCAATAAATCCCTCCAGCTGTATAAAAGCATATAGTGGGATCAGTTCTATGTTGTGAAATGATAATTATAAACGGAACTAGAACTTATATTTACATGGGGAAAATCATGTAGTCGTTTTGGTATAATTTAACAGAAATCATAGCTTGATCAATTGAAATCATAGCTTGTGCTTCAAAATAATAAATAATTCACCTCAAAAAGAGCATCCAAGAATTCACTTCTCGTATCTGCATTCTCTAATACGCTCAATGCATCTTCGCCTTTCGCAAGTCCACCTTCAACTCCATCCCCTTCCAAAACGATTCCGGAAGTTTCCAATTGAACATTGTCAGTCGAAAAGTCAATTTCACTCTCCAACTGAACTTCACCAATGTCTCCCCAATCAATGTTCCCTTAATTAACAAGAATAAATTATTATTTAAAATGTCTTAAATCAAGCAATTCCACGTATAGACCTTGTACACATACCTGTCTCAAGTTCAATACCATCTCCAGCGTCTAGCACCAAATCTCCGAAATCTATGTCTACATTTGAATCCTCATCGTTTGCTGTTGTTGGATCGTCCCCAAATGTATGGTTGAGGTCTTCAACCTCAATTTTCAAAGGTGGCTCCCCATGTTTCCACTCGTACGTGGTCACATTTCCCTTTTCTGTAATCAATATTTTATTATGTTGCCTGATAAAACTGAACGAATGAAGAAAATCAACAAAAAGTTTCACCTACCAGCAACCGTGTAAAGAAGTCCAAGACATCGCTCTTCTTCTAGGTCTGTCAACCCAACAGTTGCTCTTAAGAATTTCCTGTAAAATATGACCGCCTCTCGAATATCCTTTGCACGACTTGATATTTTTTCAAAGATCCCTGGAAGCTCATGACTCATTTGCCGGACGAGAAGGTTACCAATCGTTGCAACACTTGGAGTCTTGTTCTCAATATCATCAAAATGAAGCCCAAGTTGATTACAACTATGATTAAACTTGTCTCGCAGCTCTTGAGCCTGCTTTTTACAACTTGACTCTTTCTTCATACATTCAGCTCGACTCAATTCACATTTGGAGATTAGGCGTTTCAAAGCCGGGACTTCGTAGATAATATTTCTACCCAAAATACTTGCGGTTTCGGCCAAATAAAGATTGTCCTTTTGGTACAATTTCACAATGTCTTGCCAGTCTTTCATTCGGCGGGATCCGTACATACCGAATATATTCTTGGACTCAACTTCTGTCTCTTTCAATACATCCACGATTTTCACACAGTGATAGTAAGTAAGAGCTGCAAGGAAAATATGCCAAAATGATTAAATTTTTGCACTGCTAGAAAATTAAATAACCGTTGCTTTTACGTGATGCCTCGGCTAAAATTTTGCCTAGAACTTCATTCTCCGGCATGTCCTGTAGAGCAGAATTAATTTTTTGTCTCACAACTCCAATCTTTTCAGGCCATTCATTTGTACAATGATGACGGCTAAGCAACCAGTCCAGGAGCTTATTGGCATGAATATCGATCGGAATAGAACTGATATCCTGGATAACGTAATAATATCATGAATTAAAATAAAATTGGCTACAGAGAAACTCATAAACCAAATTAATAATAAGTAAAGTGCTGAAAAATACTTGAAATTTGACTAGTTCTTAAGTGTTATAATAATAAAGTGCCTTACAAAGCTGTTGGTTGACATTATGGAAGTGTTAGACCTGGAATGATGATTGTAACGTCCAAAATGAGACGACGAATAGTAAAAAAAAATTGGTTAATGTACTGATGAATTTAATCACATATGTTGAAAAACTTGTTAGAAAATGTCAAAATGAAATATTGTCGGGCAGAGGTTTGAATTTGGACACAGGCAGAGCGCCACAGAAGTCAACGCCAGGTGGCCATCAATACATACTAACAGCTAGAGCGCACGGAAATGTAATTAAAATCATAATTCCAAACGATTTTTTCGAGAAAAAAAATTGTTTTTATTAAAATGAAAACTAAACTTACTAAATTCCGTATAATGACAGTTTTTATTACTGTTCTTAATTCCCATGTCCAGGTGGAAACCCTTTAAGCATAGTATATGTAACGACGACTATTTCAAAACAAGGATGATTTTCCTTCGGGTCCCTTCAGCACCGTTACACCGTTACAATATAGAAGTTCTTCTGTAATTAATTTTCAGATTTTATACATATTTAATCATAGTTGACTGGCTAAATCCGGTGGAATGGTGTCGTTAGAGTCTTGCACAAACCGTTACTAATACGTGGTAGATATTTCGGTTCTAATAAGTCGTGACCCGATGATTGGACATACCAGAAAAAACAATTCATCGTCAAACTAAACTAAAGTTTGATGATCGACTGTCAAAAGGTTTGGTCCATAATATTACAATATTTGGTGTCAACCCAACGCCGATTAGTAGGATCGAACAAAATTAGGACAGTGTATTTACTATTCACTCCTCGCATTAATAATTTTAAATGCATTTAAATGCATCATTTTATTATTATTATTAATTACTTTTAGCCTCTTATGTCTCTAGCCAGGGTTAGGACATAGTCATTCCTGTTTCAATATCAACTAACACAACAATGCAAAATGCAATGCTAACTACTGACTTGTAAAGCTTTACTGACGAAAAGCAAAGACTATCAAAGGACTTCCGCGACCATTCATAATTTCGATACCCTTAAATAATCTCCCGAAAAAATCCAAGCATCCAAATAAATATGAATAAAAATACATGGTATTTTTGTGAGGTTTTCTCCGCATCAAAGTGCAATTTATTGATAATTTTACATGAGTAATGCAAAGCAATGACGTCAAATATAATTACCTATTATAATCATAATTTACACCCTAGTATGTAATTCTTAATTACTAACCTAAGCTACCACGTTTATATTCAAACACGAACTGTATGAATGAATAGTAGTTACTGTGACATGATCATAAGATTATATCTCATGAATATTTTAGAAGAGTCCTTATACTTATTACACGTTGTTATTAACGTAAAATGGAACAATATATTAGTTAGTACGTGAGTCTATTCAGAACACGCTACTAATGCATACATAATTCTTCTACTAAATGTTTCCATTTTTGAAAGGATACACAAGACCTCGGCGACGACACTGATGACTGTGATAAACTGGACGCACCCTTATAAATTATTATACGCAATAGTAGGACCCGTACAAGCAGTGATTTACTGGAATCTACCGATTATTCTAATATAGGCAGAGTGAGTGCGTGGGGATCATAATTATGATTAATAAACGCGAAAAATTGAGCAAAATTCAAATTACAAATAACCAGTCGATTGAAATTGAACACATCCTCGAGAAACTGGATTTCCACCACGTCCCTAATCATGTGATGATAATTAAAGCCTCAAACATGCCCGATTTGAATAAGTGCAACATTTTACACTCAACACCGGCTAGTCAAAAAAGAAAATAGATTAATTTCTTTCGCGCAGGGAAATGGGAGTCGACTCCGCACTACAATAAAATTCAAAACGGAATCATAGGATAATTTTCTTATGGACAACTTTGTAAATCCCTAATTCTAATAATCTGTTGTAATCTGTTATTTCGAATAATCTTCCATATTTCCTTTTGAGCTTAATATCTATTCCCTGTCAATTTTACGTCATATTGTGGTAGAGAAAAATTAAAAAGGCTGTCAGATATATAAATGTGGGTAACGTGTGAATTAAATTGGAAATGCAGGCAATCGAGTTCACGAAATTTCCGCAATGGTAATAAGAGGTGATACTCTCGGATTATTTAAAGTGTGTTGTGAGACGGTGACGGTTTTGACGTCAAAAAGTGTATGGAGTTGATGTCCTAAACGACGCCACCACGCAGCCCATTTCCTGTGACTGCAGGGTGTTCTACTCGCAGACAATTCTGTGCCATCGAATCACTATTAGTTAACTTTTCGGCGCGCACTGGTCACAACCCTAACAATCAATTATTTGCAGTTCATTTTTAACTTTTTACATACATTACCATTTTGCTAGCGCATTATTAAGCTGTTTTGAAACACAAATTTCGTCATTGTTTAAACCCTAACTCCACGTTCACTTTCTCCACAACTATTATCTACACATAATTCTTAACATAGAATCACTTTAATACCAGGTCGAACTATCGTGAATACATTCAAAAACAAATAAATATGTAGTATTCCGAGGGACGGCGGTAGAAATCGCCTGATGTCGTGGCGGCACAGGTTTCAAGAACCTGTTTGTGTGACCTCCCCTGTACAATGGACGAGGGCAGGGAGATGTTTTAGCTTTTTTTTTGTTGGCATCCAAAATTACATGCCTATCACGTTTATTATTATATAGTTAGGAACCTACTCGTGAATTATTCTCAAGATTATACCGGTCCAGTCTCACGAAAACGACGAGATTGATATTCCTTCCTACCTAATATTTTTAAAGTTATAATCAGACTTCTATTTCGAAACTACTTACACAAATTATCTATCAGCCTTCACTCAATGTTGATACTGAATTAATTCTTAAACTTTGTATTGTATGTTACCGTTCTCCGGAAACAGTTTCGTTCCGTCAACTATAAAACTATATACCTTAAAATATTATGTTATAACATAAATACTTGTACTTGGCCAATTACATTTTATAACTTAGTATCACGTTGACTGCCAGTTACAATGAATTGCAACAGCTTGCAATTATAAACTGGCTCTTTCTTATCCATTTCCTTACTCATTAATCTTTAAAATTGTATTTCCCACACGCCTTTACATTGACACATTTCGTCAATCATGATCCCTCATTTAGCTTAGTAGGATTTAGAATGGATGAACGATTCCATGAGCTACTTGAACTTAACTGAAATCATTCAATGGAAGCCGAGGCGACTTAACAATATAATTAATTCAGGATATTCAAGGTCCTAAATAATCTCTGAATAAATTGGCAATAGTAAACCAAAACTTTCCTTCTCCAAGGTTAGTTAACCACGGGTCTGTTTACAATTATGTGTAAATTTAAATTGTAATTCAGTATCATGCTCAACAACGCCATGGGGTCGATTCTTAAAAACAAAATTCAATTTACATAACGCAAACAGATGCGTGCGGTGGGGGTCCGGAACAACTTTGGTTTTTGAAATACTGACACTTGAGTCCGTAAGTAACTAAGACTAATTGTAATTAAGAGTCACGTAAGTAATTTTTATTACAATAATTATCCCATTGAGTTTCTTCATCTCCATTTTTATATTGAACAGGTTTGGACACGTAGCTTTTGAGGTTTTAGTTTTTCCACTGCGCAGTAGGTGTCTAATGAATCATTATTTTGAATTAGTCCACATCAAAATCCAATACGAGAAGTTTCGTCTCCTCAGTCGAATTTCGGCTTCCGACAGCACAAACTAGTTTCGATTCCGAAGCTCTAATCCTCCAAACTACACCACCACTGGATCCGCTAGGCAGAGCCACAAGATTCCGAACAAATTCGCCTATAATTAGTAAATATTAGTATTAAAATACCGATAAAACCAAATATTAATAAATAAACACTGCTTACCAGTTTTTATGTCCCACAACTTTACTGTACCATCATCGGAAGACGTGATTACAAATTTATTTATCAGCTGAAGGCAGGTTACTGCACTTATATGCTTGTTCCTTCCTAAAAAATTATGGAAATTTTAATTAGCCTCAAATTATAGTTTCATATATGAAGCACAAATACGACATGTTCTACAGTGGTTTTACCTGATAGTGTTAGTAGGCACTGTCCGGTGGCGATATCCCAAATCTTAACGGTTGAGTCCGCGTTCCCTGATACGAGAAGATTGTCTCTCAGTTCCATTCCAGACGTCAGGCTCTGATGACCCATTAAAATGTGCTTACACGCACCAGTCTCAACATCCCAGACACGAATTGTGGTATCCAAAGACCCGCTTACTACGTGAATGCCATCAAACTAAAAAGAATACATACAATAAAAATATTTGACACTTTCTTCCCGATTAATGACTCACAAGTTATGATTAACGTATTTCAATCAATCAACCAAACTTTTAGACGTAGCGTGTGCTTTAGATTTTATCTTACCTGCAGAGAGTATACCCTGTTTGTATGGCCGTCAAGTTGGTGCAGACATTCTTCCCTTTCAGGATTCCAAATCCTGACCATGAAGTCGTAAGCACCGGAGACCACTAATCGACCATTGTATTGGACGCATCGAACAGCCGCCAAATGCCCAACTAGTACGTGAAGACATTCTCCAGACTCCACGTCCCACATCCGTAGAGTCGCATCTCTTGATCCACTCACCACCCTTTAAATTAAATAACGGTAGATTGATGTATTAGTGATTCACAATTCTACAAATTAAAATTGAAAACATGACTTACTTTCGCCCACATAAATGCATACATCGAACAGTGGATGTATGGCCGTAAAGAGTGTGAACGCATAGGCCAGTGTCCGCGTTCCAAACACGCAGTGTTCTATCAGTACTTCCAGACACAATAGTAGTTCCGGACATTTGTGATGACCAAACGCCGCCCGTGTGACCGAGCAGGGTTCGCAAACACTTCCCCGTAACAGTTGACCACAACTTTAGCGTATTATCATCCGAGCCAGACACAACTCTACATGAATTTATAAAGGAAACGTTTAAATCGTTTCATCAATGTAATAAATACTGCAATCTGCAATAGTTTGACTTCACCTTGTTCCACAGAATTGTAGACAAGTAATGACGTGGTCATCATGCCCTTTCAAAACTTTGGATGATGGAATTGGCCGAAATCTCCAATTCATCTCAACATTATGTTGTCTCAAAAATGCGGACTTCCACCTTGAAAGCGGAGGGTTAACAACAGTCAAATCTTCATACCCCCTGCGTTTTGGTCGAAAAATTCGTTGAGACATGGCATTAAAATATCCTATTCCAGCCTCTCGACATTTTTCTCTCCATAATAAATTGTCATCACAAAGCATGCGCCAGTAATGGCAAGTTTGAGCGGCTCTCAACAAGTCTTTCGGGCATAAAAATGACAGGACGTACAAGGCAAGCTAAGAAAAATCCAAAAATTAAAACAAATTGTTAAATACAAAATGTCATATACGTTCATAGACAGAAAGAAATCAAGATGGACTCCACGTACCTCCTTTGGCAGCAAAGAAATAAAGTCTCGCTGAAATTGTGGCTCAATAACTTGCATCATATGGCGAACTTGCGGACTTTCACAAGAGTTGATTAATTCATCGAGACTCATCAATTTTTCAGCACTGCTCCAACCCTTTAATGCACATTTTACTTTTAGTCATCATAATTTAGTCTCAAAATTTCAAATCGCACTTTCACCAGATGTAAACTTACTTTGAAGATCTGCAACCATTCCTCCATTCTGGGGGGCGGATTATCTTTCGATGGTTTTGAATAGCGACTTGCAAAATTGATCTCATGTTGCTCAGCCTCGGCTGCCGGCTCCGGACTATCCAATGGATTACAGAATGCACCGCTGCTGTAAAGATTAAAAAAAACTATTGTTATAAAGGGTATTACATTTCATTCGGTCAGGTTCTTTTATTCAGGAAATCAGTTCCATTTATAATATGAATATGAATTAAGAAAAGCAATCAGAGATTAGAAAATGGAGGTAAAACAGTAAGCAGATATATACTAGATAATCTATTTGAACGTCGCGTCCGTAATATAACTTTGAAGAACTATATTCTTTGACACACACTTTCGTTTCGTTAATATATTTAAAACATAGACATCCTTCCAGTCAAAAATGCATAATGTGAGCGGACCATAATACCATAAATAATTGGATTGTTATTGTTGTTTACCCAAAGACATAACCCGGAAGGGTTATCCTCTGTGGCTGTTCATAGTAGTTGACACGGAGAGGTGCAGTGACACTGAAATCATTTCCAGTAGCGTTATTGTAAACAGTAATTTGAACCGACAGAAATGGCTGAGTCGGAATTGTGACACATGTTAGTAGTGTGAATTACCCAAATTTGTGGTCAAGTATTTTAGCCTTATATTGAGGAATCGGAAGTGTTTCCACCCAATGCTTTCCTTCGCCGTTGTCATCCGCAATCTTTCTAGCTTTCATATTTTAAACTTTCTAACCTCAATCACGAAAACAGGGACTTCACGACCCGAATCCCAAAACCTTGAGACTCACTTAATTTTTCAGTAATGAACTACGAATTTTGTGACATCTGTGTCGATGTAAAATTCAAAATCAGGTTAGACTAAAACCTTCAGGGCTAGTCCATTTCATCCATTCAGATTAGAAACGACACTTTTGAAATTTTCGGAGTTCTGTGCCCCAGTAGTAGATAGTAAGTACGACCGGTTGGACAATTTAGTTTCCCCAGGGCAACTCCACGTTGTTTGGCCTCTCGGCCCAACCGGGTGGGTCAATCTCTGTAGAGGGCATTGGACGGCTATAAGGGGCACTTTGTTTACTGGGAGATGGAGTCAACAATTTATAATTCCATCTCTCATGAACAAAGTGCCCCTTATAGCCGTCCAATGCCCTCTACAGAGATTGACCCACACGGTTAGGCCGAGAGGCCAAACAACAAACAACGTGGAGTTGCCCTGAGTTTCCCAATCATTTGCATTTGAGACAACAAAAGGATTAGTATTGCCCCGACGGCCATTTGTCAAAAATAAGGTCTTTGGTCGCATTTAAAAAAAAAACGATATATTATCCGGTATTCGGCTATAATTCGGCTGAATTCTCATAAAGGTAATCGGAAATTTACCAAATACCGAATATCCGGTATCGGTATTCCTTGGGACTTTGAAAAAACCTGATATTAAGTGTTCATCGGGGGACTTCTCGGGGAAACCATAAAAAATAAAAGGGATAAAAACAGAATTGTCTATTGAAATTTAGAAGTCGAAACTGGTTTTTCGGAGTAGCATTTTGAATTCGAAGGCATGCAAAGGAAAGGAATCGGCCGGTCTGGTCACCTTGCCCCACATTTCTGAAAAATTCTCACCATGTGCATGTGCTCTAGCGCACATGTACGTGATGATACTAACTTTAACTTTCCAATTAATATAAGCATGAAAAAACGAATCGAAACCAGTCACAGGTCACCACAATATCAAATAATAGTGACGAGGACTCTTGAATGGACTAATCCTGAAGATTTTGTCCGTGTTTTTCACATTTTAGGATAACTTTTTGAAAAATAATCGGAAATTGAATCTGACTTGAATTGCCGCCGACGATCTTCAAGCGCTCAAATGTAAACAATAAACATACGACGATTCAAAATTTCTGGCGGTAACTCCTTATATATATACCTATATAGTGTTTCCGAATTGTTTCCAAAATATTGCAATTAATTTTCTTACTTGCCGTAGAAGTTAATGAATTGAGTGATTTGAAATTACCCTTACTGCCGAAAATTCAGATCATATCTTCATATCACATCAAGTCAGTCATTATGGGTTTACTACAAATGGAAAGGAGCAAAAGTTGCTACTGTGTCGTTTGTAGACTGATTTACGGTAGTTTAGTTGTATTTTTATTAGCTGTTAGTCTAGTAATAATGTTCCTCCCAGTAAGTTTTCAATGTCAAAATATAACTAAGGTTGATAAATACTACAGGTATTGAAACTAGCATTTGACGGACAAGTTTTTAATAGTAAGCGAAAGAATCGGGAACAGACGATGAAGACAATTTGGAAGAGATCCGTGTTGATATTCTGCACTAAATTGTCGCCAAAACCAACGACAGTAGACAAATAAAATTCTTGGACAGGAATTTGACAGAAATGAGATATCATTCATGAAAAATCAACACGACCATGTGGAATTGGAAAATATGAAATCCTACCACATGAGATGCTAGATTGTAATTCCCTAACCGATACGTAAAGCTGACATTCTCGTCTCCTTTTATGATGGCGATTGACAATACCGTAATAGTTATCAGTGTTAAGACTTGAACACAAAAAACTCGAAATACAGTGCTATATGATATAATCTATAGTACCGCTTTTCGAATTTTTCGTCTAAAACCTGAAATGGGTGTCGATCGCGCCCTTCGCTACCGGGTAGCTGAGCATGTATGCTTGAAATGCCAATATTAAATATAGAGAATTGGAGGATAAAGCTTTGTAAAGATCTGGCTGTCGCTTTGTTTTTATTTTACCCGGGTGAGTAGGAAATGTACCACAAACGGAAGTGAAAACCGAATTTAGAAAGTCCATTTTAATAATTAAGATATCCGGTGACGAAAACAACAGCGGCTAGATAGATGATGAAGAAGTCAAGTACGTCGAGATTGTGGAATCCAGTTCCGCCCATGTATTAGCAAGCCACAACAACATAAAGTAACATATCCACTCTTCACGAGTAAATTGAATTTTTCAAGGACCGCTATAGCACAGACAGGAATAAGACGTTTGTGGAATATAGTTTAATATGAAGAATAAAAACCTGCAAGAACGAATCGACGTCTGAAAACGGAAAATAAGGAAAAAAAATAAGGCAAATTGATTTAGAAACATCTATCCATCACTTCCACAAACGCTCGTACAGAAAACTTTACTCAAAATTCAAAATTGATTTTAATAATTTGAACGACTATTATTTACTTGTGACGTGTGGGTTTTGCATTTGAAAGTTAGTAAGTGAAGTTTGAATATTTTTCGCTAACTTTTCATATTATAATCAACATTCCTAATAACGGATATAAAGAAAACTTTGGTCCACATCTCCGCTCTGATTTAATAACCAACACATAACCACTAACAATCCAAATACCAATTAGTAAAATTAACAATCTGGCGCTTGTACAGGGTTTAGTAAAGTTAGTTTCTAATTAGTATTGTTTTCAATCAACCATCCTCCGAAACCTACCACCTTTCATTGGAGGAGTCTTTCTCGCGCGATCATTCTCATATAATTCTGAAGAGCTTCTTGTATTGTTTTTACAACAAATTTTGGGCCATTATGAAATTTTGTATGAAAATTATGGTAGTGGAGAACGCGGATTTTAAATTATGCCTTTGGCATTTTCTTTGGCAAGCACTCGTAGTGATGGTGGCCGTCGATTACGATTTCAGTTTCGGAGTATGCTTACGATTGACCTTATGAGAATAACTAAATCGGACTTACTCATCCATAAAGTCTTCTTTGACCGATTTTTTGGCTGGGAGTTCATCCGGGGAGTCCATGTCGACTTCACCCTTCCGTTTACGCTGTAAAGAATCAAGGACATCTATTTAATTTCATCATCGGATAATATGAATCACCATAAATAGTCATAATCTGTTTGGTTGAAGCAACGTTTCACATTTTCACTCAAACGAAGTATTAATTTAAACAATATTCTATAATTGTTAGTTATAGGGTACAGTAGACCGGAATGGAAATATTTTGTAATTATAATGAAATGCGAGATCCAACAAGATCTCGAAATGCAAAAATAATTTTCCTAACTTTGCCGAATTTTCGTTTTCCCTAACCAAGTGCAATGTGCTAAATTCGCTTCGAATTCGAGTATTAACCAATCTGAATTTACAAACTATTAGCGGTTCAGTTAATTACCACAATGCCATTGGATATTAAAATTATAGAAAGTAATCAATACCATGCTGGTTGTTCCTTTCTTCCGACATGGAAAACATGAAAGACTGGAACCCATGAAACTGTTCAAGCGAAGTTAAGTCCAAACTTGTTGGCACAAAATCAAATTCCACTTTAATAAAAATTAACTTTCTCTCCTTTATCCTTTCTCAAATTAAACAGTTCCGAGTGAATCCCACAAAAAAAAATATACAAGAAATTGATCTACTTAAGTTGAAGTATAGAGAATGTCGACTATTTAATTCACTTTGCACAGTCGGTGTAATTACTAAACGAAACAGGATTCCAAATTATCAACAATGAACACCTAATTATCAGAATGTGGCATTATTATTTTAAGATAATAAATCCACACAATATACGAATGTATAATGTAGAAATAGACTAGACCTCAAACATACAATGACCATTTCGTCTGGAGTTAGAAACTGCAATGATCCTGAATCTTGGGATGAAAAGTATGAACAGGTCTGATCATCCAGATGACAATGCGAAACGTTCCAAGTCAGTCTTATCCTCTTTCAAGAACTGACAGGTTTGGAACTGAATAAGATTGTTTTACTGGATAATTAGAAAGGGTATACCTTCCCGCTTTGAGTCCCCTTACACTTCAATTCCAGCAAGGTCTAACACTTGCTAGGACTTGCATGTCCATATCCTGTCTGTCACAAGAATCAAATAGAATCAAATCAACTTGATCATGGGATATGGAAGTCAATTGAATCCAAGTACCTGCTTTTCTTTTCTTTACCTTTCTTAATCTATTATGTAATTCATTCATACGGATGACGATTTGACGATGTTTATATTATCATCAATTTCCAAAGACATGGAAGCAAAAACAATCCTACACTACGACTTGGCAATGGCTCATCTCCTCTCCTTAATTGTACTGATCGATACCGAATCAGTCTGTCACTCCGTAGTCTCACCTTGTGATTGATTTTGTTGGAGTTTTCTCACAACAACCATCCCTATTTCGACTGATTAATGTTACCCGCCGGAAGCTGGCCTTATAGTTAATACTGGGCTGGACGAGATATTATTCTTAATGTGCCGGATGTATAAGATTTCTTTCTCACAACAATGATCTGTTTTGCCACCTACCCTTCTCCGCAGTTCTCATTACTAAATATTAAACAGACTAGTTATTCTATTCTCTATCAGCATGGTCACTCTACCAATTAGACAACATAATGTCCTGAAACCAATTTGATCGACGTGGCCCAACAGAATGAAATCGTCAAAACAAATGATCTACTGTGTCGGGTAGACACGACTAAACTCAAGTTGGATCTTACCTCTCACGCCTTTTCCCCAAAAAATGGTTTATGAACCAAACCAACATCCACTAATTCCATTTACTTAAATATCTTATTTTATATGCCTTTTAAATAAACATCAATTCTCAAAATTTTGAAACTTACAAGGGGTGAGGTGGAAGAAGAATCTGTTTCAGACCCTTCCGCATCATTGTCGTCTGCGTCATCTACAGTTAGAACCTCATCTTCATGAAATGGCTCATGAGAGTGCTGACGAAGTAGGTTCATCTGGAAGACACCCCCCTCCTTGGTTTCATTGAGCCGAACCGGAGGGGACGAAGAGGAATGACGAATAACTGAGAAGGAATCCACGGTGTCGGCCGTTCTTCGGCCACAATTTGCCACTTTATTCTAAAACGGTGTCGATCTGAATGAACAAAACAAAAATAATTTATAAGATTTAGATTTGTCTGCGATTATAGTAATTAGCGAGCTGGCCACAAGTACCTACGAAGAAAAATTATTTTTACTTTCGGTATCGGTAATCGTTTCAGGACCAAATGCTTAATCATGCTCCTAGTATTTCAAACCAATTTCTACCCTTGGAAAATTAAAATCCCGTGGAGTCGATACTACTATTTTATGGTGTATTGCCGACGGTAGTTTAGACGATTAATTTCTGCGGGTGTGAATCAGTCCAGTTCATTAAGAGAGGCTAAAAATTAATCCTCCTACGAAAATTAATCAAAATTCAAAAGTTGAATTTAACTCCTCAAGATCCCAATAATCCCCGGACCGGCAGGACGCAGGAGACTGACATTTTTATTAGTTTCTCATTTCTGGGCTTCCTATACTCATTAACTATCCAATGAGCCAGTGTGTTAATCCGTCTCGAGTAGTGCTTCGTCACTCTTCAGTTTTAATTGCAGGTGATATTTTCTAAAAGAGCTAGTCTTATCCAGTCCATCCGGACTAGGACTACGCCCTACCTACGGCCTCCGTTCAGACTCAGAAGGAGAAGACCGGATATCAGAGATTAATTACTCATTCATTCAATCCATATTTAAATTGTTCATTCGTATTTGCCGTATTCAACTAAAAGTATTGGCGGTAATAACTAACTTCTCGAGATTTATTAGTGAAGTGAAAATATAACTCAGAATGCCATGAAAGAAAGGCAAACAGAATGAATTAGGGTCTCGGAATTCGAAAGCAGCATTGAAACGATGTATGAGATGTCAGCTCAAAGAAATAATGAAATGAATTATACATTTTAAATTCCTACCACTCCTTAATTCTTGGCATGACATTCATTAGACAGCAGAGAGAGAACCCACCTCTTCACTCTTCAGTTTGACAATTTAGTCCTTTCAATATTGAATCATTTAGAATTTTGATACGCCATGCGGAACAAAATGCTTCAGATAGCATTGAATAATAGAATTGAATTGTATTTGAGAGATATCTAATTCAGAAAATGACATTACTAAAATTATTTAAGAATCACGGACCAAAATCAACATACCTTGACTATCATAAGTATGACAGGTCAAATTTTGACTGACTCCTTTGAAATGGAGCTTCCTGTATGTACTCAGGAAGGACGACGATCCTTAGCCTCTTCCAGACTTGGTTATGTGAAGCGGAATTCGACAAATTGGTTATCAATAATGGGTACAAATCCAAGGGTTCCAGTCGTTCCAGTAATTTCCTCTCACGGTTTTGTACACGAGCGTGTCAAGCTAAAATTGTCTTCGACTTTGACCTATGATATAAAATTAGTATCAGAAAGCTGTATTGTGTGAGTAAGACTCCGTCGGAATTAGAGAGTTTAGAGTATGCCTGGACTAATTTACTGGGACCCGCTTCTAAGTCGTTGATGGAAATCTTGGAGAATAATCATTGGTTATATCTGAATAAAAGTTACAATTAAGGACTCAATCCAACCTTGCAACAAATTCAGATTTCTAAGTATATGAATCGAAATTTTGATATCAGATATTAGATAGAAGAATATCTGATCTGGGCTAAGGCTTGCGAAGGTACACGCATGACGCAGCCCTGGAGTCGTCTAGGTCTCCAGATCTAACGCATCTCCTGAATTGAATTTAAATGCTCAAAAAAGCAAAACTTGAAACTCAAAAAGCCACACCTTGTCCAGTGCCAGTAAGCAACGAAAATTCGATTCATGTTAATGTTAGGTCAGTCAATCGTTGACCACATCATCTCTATTCATTACTCATTAATTGTTAGTATCACGGTATCTCGGAACATGCTATCGGAAAATTAATAGCCAAGACTATCACCTATCACTATGATTCAGTAAAGAAAATTACTCACACTTTGAAAGGATGTATGACGACGTGGACTTGTTGCTTTTGTAGGCATTCACCTCGAACTTGATTGAAATTGGAAGATAAAACTTCTTTTAAAAAAAAATCAACTAGAGTCAGTAATTTCTAGTTGTACCATGTAAAGTTTTCCGAATTCGGAACCACTAAAAAACCAGTCACCAGTAGTTGAGTTGTCAATAACTCCAATAACCCAAAAAAGGAAAGAGGAGAGTCAAGTCAAAATTGGAACTGGAGGATTGATAAAAACAAACTACATTCATTAAAAAAGGTCAGGTCAGGTAAGGTCAGGTCAGGTCATTCCTGACTTGAAAAAAAGAAATAGTCTAAGTCTAAGACTCAAAGTCAGGGTCACTACTGGTGGGATTTGGTAACATAATATAAAAATCCCTTTCCGCCATCCGCGAATGTTCACCCCTAACAGTCAGTCACAATGTCACTGATTCCGGCGGCGTGGCAAAAGGTCATGGAAGAATCCCATGTTTTTAAAATTTATTTCTAGACTTCACTTCTTCTGTCTTCTGTCTGGTTCAATTTCACTGTCTCAAACCTCTCGAATGTGCTGAGGACAATTTTTGAAGCCGTCGGAGTTGCGTGGGATAAAAAAACAATATCTTGAGCCTTATTTTTTGATGTTCCGGACGAAATATAAAAAAAGAGACAGGACGTAGTGTGTCTGTGGTGTGTTTTGAATTGAGGACTAGATGATGGCCGTGATGTTTAGAATATTTTGTGAAACCCTTAATCCTTCCTATTCCTTGTGAAATCCTTCCTTGGAATAATTGTCATGTGTCTGTCCCTCCTTCCACCCATCTACCATATACAGAAAATACAGAGAGACTTGAGAGAAACTCTACTTCAACGTCCCTTTTTTTCTTTTTCCCTTGCCGCTCCAACATGGAGAATTGATAGAAAATCTACTTCATTCTCACCTGTCCTCTTCTAGCTATCTGTATCTATGGAATTCCTTCTACTCCCGTCTAATTAAACCCTTTATTCCGCGCACGCACTCCCCAAACATAGCGCTCCGCGCCGCATGTTCATTACAATCATGAGCGAGAAGCGCGTAGAGTTCCCACTTTTAGCCACGCACACTACACCTTAAGTCTCACGTCCCACTCTTTCACCCGCACTCTTTTGAATCCATGGGAATTGGATGGAGCAAATCATTTCCCGGGGTTTTTAAACTTGGGTGTGATCGGTTTTGAGAAATTTTGAAAAGAAATTAGGAATCCGTTTCTTCAATTCCACCACTGATCCCGTGTTTTTCTCTTGGTGATGGTGATACGCCTGTATTAGAAAAAGTGAATTATTTTGGAAATATTTTAATGTATGAATTAGTAATAGGAAATCCGTAAAGGAATGTGTAATTTGAACTAATTCTGCTTTTAGATTTCACCGTGCATGACCCAGATTCTTAGGAATTGACCCCGTGTCTATGTCGACTCCAAATCCTTATAGGATCATTCGTTGACCACTTGGATGCCTCATTTGCTCGAATAAATGGGATCAGTTCATGCTAAGGTAAGAGAAATGTATACAGCACGCATAACTTTTGCCCCCCCCCCCTGGCCAGCGCAATCTGGGAGAGCCGGGCAAAGAGTGAGATATGCATTTCGTAGAGAATCTTATGAAGGATCTAGGGAGGTACTTTGCTTGAAAATCCGACGCGCGTAGCGGCGCTGACGAGCGCTTAAGTAAAAATTGGCATGAAAAAATGGATTTTTCAACCGTATATTGACAAAAACGCGCCCAAAATAATTTTTTTCCAAAAATCTGGCGATGCCACTTTTTTTGTAACAATTTTATGCAATTTTGAAAATTTTGTTCGACCGATTCGGAGAAAGTCGATTTTTCGGTGGCAGATCATTTGGGTGAAAAAAAATCAGATTTTCTCCTCCAAATGCCCTGGCCAAACTCCATTTTTTCATGCCGATTTTTACTTAAGCACTCGTCAGCGCCGCTATGCGCGTCGGATTTTCAAGCGGAGTACCTCCCAAGATCCTTCATAAGATTGTCTACGAAATGCATATCTCACTTTTTGTCCGGCTCTCCCAGATTGCGCTCCAGGGGGAGGGGGGGGGCAAAGGTTATGCGAGACCCTGTGACTGCTTTTCCCTTCGAATTTATTAATTTCGAATTTAACGATTAATGTATTTATGAGTTGAGTAGATTCTGTCAGTAGAGATTGTTCCTATCTGTCACTTTTCAGGGTGGGAGTGACAAACCCCCGAGTCCATTTCCATTTCCAACACCGGAAGGTGGAACATTTGATGTAAAATTGGGTCATATTCCAGCCCGGGTAGACGTTGTGAATTTAGACGGGTTGAAACGAACGAAAGATGACTATGTTCAATCAACCATTCAAAGCATTTTTAAAGTCACTAATTTTGAAGAGGTGAGATCATTTTGTAATCGAATAGTTTCTACCCCGCGCGGTCCATGTGTTTATATTGTGTTCGTCGGATTGGTATTGTCCGGACTCGTCTGATTCTGGTATTCTCTTGTCTTTCCTGCCTGGACAACAAACTTGTCCTCTCCGCAAGCTGTGCCGCCGACCCGGTGACCATCTGGAGAATTGCGGGACTTCCCAACAACATAACTCATGAATCTTGATGACATATCAGAATAAATACGAAGTAAATATTACATTATCGTCCCAACACACCACAGCACTTCAAAATGATTAATTTCAGAATTTTTAGGATGGGTTAATTCCCGAGACTTCAAAATTCATCCATGGTGTGTTTGGATGATGGGGTAATGTTTCACTTCGCATTTATTTTGATATATAATGATAAAATATGTGATTTAGAAGCCCAAAAATTTTCCGGAAAGTCACCGGACCGGCAACCCAAATCGTTGAAGAGAGCTTACAGAGAGGACAAGATTGTTGTCCAGGCACCAGGCACAGAATGTTCTGGACTGGAATAGTGGAAGAACTGATCCACATGGAGAGGTCAATTTTTTGTGTGTAGCGTACTTCGAAGATTAAGCGGATCGAAACTGGCAAATGATAATTCATAATTCATTAAATGATGACGTCGATTACGTTTGTCATTCGTCAATGAAGTCATCATTCCTTCTCAGACGGACACGCACAGAGAAAGAGTTACTTCTCACTTGGGCTTTTAAAAATAAAATAAAATACTATGTTTTTTCAGCTAGTCTTCAAAACCACCGAAGTTCAGCGGCAGTTAGAGAGGCTGGGATGTTTTCGAAGAGTTGGAATTCTAATAGATACGAACAAGGCCCCCGGGGCCGCTCCTGATAGCTATGAGGTATATTTTACAACATTTCGTCAGGTTCCTCTGTTTATTTGTCCTTAATGAAACATAAATCCTTAACGTCAACAGATCACCTTCATGGCCACAGAGCTTGGACGATTCGTTGGTTCAGTCAATACCATAGTTGGTGCAAACGATGGGTCCCTACTCTTTGGTATCAAAATGCCAAATTTACTTGGGAGAGGTGACAGAATAAGCGTAGATCATTCTATTGGCTCTCGAGAAAGTCGAAACACTTCTTTGTCATATACAAAGCCAATTCCTGGTCCCTGGAACGTTGAGTACGTTTTAACACGCACTTTTTGGCATCATTTCCTAATATTATATGGAACTCATACGAAATTTTGACGAAATTATAGAGTCGGTGCTAGTCTACTCCATCAACGACTTAAAAATATCTTATCAAACTACGACATGAGTAATTCTGGTGGAATACTTGACTTGAAATTTGAATCTGCTCAAGGGGTAAGTGATATTTTCAAAATTAAATTGGTTATGCTAAGAATTGGTGATTCTGTTAAAAATAATGACCATTAATTCATGAATAATTATAGGTCAAGCACAGTATGCAATGGGAAGGAGGTTGGAGAGTTCTTGAGGCTAGTTCAAGAAAAACCTCAATGGCTGTCCGAGAACAAAGTGGAGATTCGTTCAAATCAGCATTACGCCATATTTTATCCGTTGATCATCGAGATTCAACAATTTTTCCTACGAGTGGGGTCCTTCTTAAACTGGTTCAAGAGTACGCTGGACTCGGTGGTGATGTTGCTTACGTGAAGCACGACTCCGACCTCCAAGTCAACTTTCCACTACCGTTTGACATGGTATTTTAATTTTACTTATCAACTAAATTTTGATGTGTACCTTTATAACTTTGCAAATCTGTTGTATAGGTTCTACAGGGTGGATTCCGCCTTGGGGTCCTTAGACCTCTGGATGCCAAAATCCGAGCACACAACATTCACGATTTATTTTTCCTTGGAGGTCCTTGTGGTCCACAAACGTTGCGAGGCTTCGAAATGAAAAGTGTTGGATCTAGAAGTGGAAAAGATTGCCTTGGAGGCCAGGTAAGGCTACATTGGCAGTAGAATTGTGATTCAAGGGGTTTAGATTAGCTTCCGATTTGTACTTAAATTGTGTTTACCATTTTTGCACAACTTGCTCTTCATTGTCTTAGAATTTTAAATCAGCTAGAATTGAATCGAGCACTCTAGAAATTTTCTCGAATTTGAATTTGACCTAATAAATAAGGGCTAAGTTAAGTATTAGAAATAGATTATTCCATACAGATTCACATTAACCCCACCTTGTCATTGTTACAGGCGTACTGGTCATCTGCACTTCATCTATACGCTCCTCTGCCATTTGGCTTTGGAGCTGGTACGTTCGGTGACTACTTCCGCTCCCACCTTTTTGTCAACGCTGGAAATATTACTGACCATTCGTTTAATAGTGAGTTCTTATAATTTATTTCATAAATTGTTTGTTTAAATTCTAATTGTGTTATTTGTTTTTTATTGAAACAGCCGAAGATTTTGCCGAAAGCTTCCAGTCCTTATTAACCAACTTTCGAGCATCCTGTGGCATTGGTGTAACGTTTAGAATTGGCGAATCTGCAAGAGTAGAATTAAATTATTGTTGGCCATTGAAGTTTTGCAAAGGTGATCGACTAGTGCGAGGAGTTCAGTTTGGCGTTGGATTAGAATTCTTATAATGACTTAGATGACACCATGAAAGAGTCCTTGCATTTCAGTGTCTCATCCTGTCGTGAAAATAGTAAAGACAGATGATTTATAATAAAACTGTTTTGTTCAATTGTTGTTTCTTTGAAATGTGGCTGCATGTTCTCTCAAAAATATTAAACTCTGGCTCAAGGATGGTTCATCTATCATGTAGAAAGCGGTGATAACAAAAGAATTCGAAAATGAGAGTTCGAAATTGTGAACAGTAAAACTATATTATGGTCCTGTCTGGGAATCGGAGACACTCGTATTGCAGTTACGTATTAAAATGTCTGGGAGTCGGTTTAATTTGAATTAAAATACAGAAATACCAAAAGCGATTGCTTTTGTCATAACAGTCAGATTTTGAGTGGTATTTGTTCCTCAACTGTTGACATGCATCGAATTTTGTAGAATTCTAAAAGCAGTAACCTTATATTTAAGAAACGAAACAGAATTCTTTCATTTTCAAAAATTCCAACAAAAACTGTAAGACTAATTGAGTTTCAAAATATGAGAAATGACAAATGAAGAAAGAATTAGACAGTTTGTGCATGCATGAGAAAACAAGAGAGGACTATTTGACCCAGATTAACAATCTGACCTGGTGACCCCTTACTTGACCCACCACTAGACTCTTTGAATGAAATTACAAATAAAAATCCTTCTAGAAGAAAAATGTAGAATTTTTATTTGGTGGGTTAGTCTGCTGGAGAACTGGCAGGAAGATGGTCGTGATATAAGGGGACGGCCCTTGGTCTTAGCTGGCAGAAAGATGGTCGTGATCTAAGGACGACCCTTGGTCTTATCCGACAAATAGGGACGAGAATGGAGAACGGTTGCATCCCCGCATCAAAGGGATAATCGGCCGCAAGTTGGACTTTCACTCTCCTTTAGTCAATTTCGCCCTACCTTAAGTCACACATTCACCTGACTGAACACTTCACAAGGGCACACTCCAGCGTGTCCCTCAGAAACCTCTTTCCTTGTGCTTATATTCTACGCCTCGCTCTAGCGTCTGACTGCCCTGGCTATAAAAAGTCCTCATGAATAAGACTTAAATGAATGCCAAATCGCTTTTCCTTAGACAATCCTAATCTTATGTAATTAAGAAATCACACTTGTCTTTTCATGTGTGAGAAATAGCAGGTGAATTCCATCCTCCAAATAGTACAATTCCCTACGAGCATTTCCGATTTTGGTTCTGTCTTCTCCATTCACGCTAAATCCATCAAAGATGAAAGGTAAATTTTGGGTAAACCTGGTAATTTCTGAACATCTTCTACAAAAAGAACAAAGTGGGATCTATATGTATTTATGCAATTTATGCACACGGCATGCAAAGGGCGTGTCAATATTCGATCGACTTAAGCCAAAGCTTCCAGTTACTGAAGTTCATTGACCTCAACTTCTGTCTATATAAAAGCATCGAGTCTGGGAATCTGTCTAGTCACTCTTTGACTTCCATTACATCAGTGCTCTCCGTCGTCCTCATCTTTTCGACCTCATCGCTGTCATCATACTCAAATATTCGACCACGATATCGTCATAAAATCAAACTGTGAGTAGTCTAATTTTAATTTTTTCTTAAATCCATTTCATAACTCATAAGAGTGTCCTTTCCGGAGGAATTTTAACTTCAGAAGACATGGTTGTTTTTAAATCAGTTTCTTTTAGAACACGGGCATAATTTATCACATTCATTTTGTAGTCTCCTCACCCGTCAAAATTCTACGAAAAACAGACATCGTCTCCTTGAATTCTCCAGCAGCAGTTAGTAGTATAATTTTTATTTTTATTTTAAATGTATTCATAAGAGTGCATTGTCAGGATGAATTTTAAATGGTTAGTTGAATCCATATTTGTCAGGAAATGCTTTTTTTTTAGGCAGGGACAGTGAAAGCAAGATGGCGGAAAGAAGGCCAGGCTGTAGTAAATTGAGATGTCGTGGTTGGGACCGACTGTATTAAAGACTTTGTGTAATCGAGAAAGACAAGGTCATTGAACTTGGAGTTAAGAATAGAGGTTGTGGTATAGGCCTATGCCTGGCAGTCAGATTTTGGTTAGACTCTGCTTGTCCGGGTTCCAGCAAGAATCTGGTAAAATTCGGCTAAGTCCCGATTAAATGGGAAGACCATTGACCTCTACAGCACACGGCACCAGCACAACAC
>JAQGCA010000716.1:0-23629 GCA_034698945.1 Protaphorura quadriocellata
GGGAAGTTCATCACCAGAAGGGCAAGTCGGTACTTCTGGGACCGCCAGTGCCACCGCCACTAGCCGAAATACAATGAGGGGTCCACGGATACTAAATAATTGTGACGAATGTATTCCCGAAGATTGTGAAACTCCTCCTGCTACTAGTTGTCCTATCGGACTGGTAAGAACTAGAAGACTAATGAAGAGTGTGTTCATTTTATTGCTTCACTGGCGTTCTATTCGAGAAACTATACAACAAATGAAATTAAATGTTATATTTGCCGTGTCGCAATATTGCATTCCTTTGATAAAAAAATAGATTCGTTAATTATGGCCTTTGTAATTAATCTTTGGCGTATTATTAAAGAAAATATCACAATTCTTGTTATACCGTGGCGATTGAAGAAAACTTCCTTATTCCAGGGGTGCGCTACTAATAGAAGGACAGGCCCTCAAAGTTTTGCTTTGGGGGTCCTTGTTTTTTTCTTGTAAAATTTAATGAAGTATTAATTTCTAATTAGATAATGGACTATTGTAATTGCTGCTATACATGTGCATCCGTGGAAGGGAATCGGTGTTACAATGCATCCTTGGGTATTCCGTTCAACTCAAACTTGGGCGTCTGTGGGCCTGGTTTAACATGCCAATTGAGGAATGATTTGGAGCCATATGTGAGATTGCAAACTTATCTGAGTGAAACCTGTTCAAGCGACCACGTCAGATAAGCGACCACCTGACTGTGACGATCGGATTATGTTGGGCCGAAAACTTAGCTGGGCCAGGTTCTATCTTATATGTACTAATTACAACCAGGTTCTGCGAAGACCGGAACCTGGTCGCTTGGAATAGGTTTCACAGTACTACATGGTAATAATGGTAACACACAAACGTTAAAAAATGGCTTCCACCTACAGGAACAAAAAGAAGCCCTTTGTGAGTGTGGGACAAAAACTACGATTTGTGGAACGGACAATAAGACGTATCAGAGCGAGTGTAAATTACACGAGGCCGCTCATCTTAACTCTAATCTAACAGTCAAAAATTGGCATGCCTGCTACTCTGGTTAGTTTTTCAGTTGTAATGGTCAAGATAAGGTTATTTTGTAATATTTAATTCGGATTTCATAGTTGTCCAATTATGATTGGCCACATGGTTTTGAATGACTTTGAGAGTGGGCCAAATGCGATACAATAATTTCACTAAACCACAACTATAGTTTTATTGAATGATAAACTATAGCCTCACACAAATGTAAATTGTCCGCTAATCTACGGTGCGTTCCATATAACCAGGGCCGACTGGCAACCCAGGGGCGCCCAGGGCGGTTAATATTAGGCGCATGGGGCAAACACAAAGGGCGCCTTAATTACTCCATGCCCCTAATGTTAAATTCACAGGGGCGCACCGGGCGATCGCCCGACCTCCCTTATGGCCAGTCCGGGCCTGCATATAACCCGCATAGCTCTGCTTGGGAGATGCAAGATGCTTACAGAATATTTAAATTCTTGTCAATTCAATGAGCGGCTCGACGCTCGTAAGAATTCTAAAATGAAAGAAACTAGCATATTTACTATTTATTGGATTAATTTCTTGATAAATAGGCCCATAGAGCATAGACTCAGACTCTACTGCTCTAGAAAAAGTAGTACGTTATTCCATTTTCGAACACGTTTAAATGCATTTCATATTACGAAAATACTACAAAAGTTTGAACAAAATCCATGTCTATTCAAATACGGAGGACGTAAGGGTTGAATTCATTAATATGTTCTAGAATGATTGAATACATTCTAGAATACAATACTTTTCCTCGGAGATTTCAAAGCGTTGAAAGTAGAGATTTTGGTGAATGGTTAGGGACGATGCAGGGCACGGAATTTAACAGTTTAGAAGAAAACCAATATGTGTTTGTCATTGAATTTGGGGTGCAAGAAGATATAAGTGCGATAAATGGGTTGGGTACGTGTGGAGACGCCAAGCGGCGCCAACACCAAACCGGTACGTGGTAGTTCAAATCGGCACAACTAGATGGAGCTGCCGTGTTCATTTTGGAACCATGGATTGCGCGACGATCTCTCGAGGACTCCTATGTGTAATTAGCCCCGCAGGGAGGCTTAATTGCTAGTTTCATTACGTTTGTAACGTGCACAGATTGTATGGTGAATGTGTGGTGTG
The DNA here is from genome assembly GCA_034698945.1 of Protaphorura quadriocellata. Classification (NCBI taxonomy): domain Eukaryota; kingdom Metazoa; phylum Arthropoda; class Collembola; order Poduromorpha; family Onychiuridae; genus Protaphorura; species Protaphorura quadriocellata. Next base: position 2,158 of record JAQGCA010000716.1, read on the forward strand.
TTCCAAACTTGCCAAACTATCCAAACCTTTCCTGATTTTTCAATATTGAAATTTTTGACAAAATATTTCCTGGTGACCCGGTGATATATTTAAGACGGTTAAATATTTATTTTAGCTCCATCAATTCCCGCTAGTGTTGAAAATGTAACTGTTGCGGCCGGTGACGATGTGTCTTTGAGTTGTGAAGTCCGGGCATTTCCACCACCGGTGATTCACTGGCAATTTCAACCAGAAGACTCTAATACACGCTTGGTTCTCCCAGGTTCGCTCATTGTATATTTTTAAATCGTGGACTGCTATTTGAAGCATTCTGAATTTCTATGTTGGAAAGGTCTGAATGTTGACAACAGCGCAAAGTGAAGTCCAAACACATATATAAACTTCCGACAGAGAGTTTAAAAAATTTCTGTCCTGGCCCAAATGTTGAACAGCCTACCGAAATTTTAGATAACTACAACTATACCATATCTTAAGGAAATATTCTAATTGTTTTCTTGAAAGGTGATGACTCGTCCGTTGTAGTTACTATTCGTGGTGGGCCCGAACAAATCATGACAACCAGTTGGATTCAATTTGTATCTGTCACACCGAAACGACAAGGTGTTTATTTCTGCTTAGCGAAGAATGAGGAAGGCATGACTCAAAGCTCTGCAATTGTTTCTGTTTACAAAAATCAATATTAAAACTCCTGTGGTCATCACATAAACACTTTCTACAGATTACAGTTCAAGCTCAAATAATGGAACTACGAACTACAGGTTAACTCGTGTTGTTTTGAACTTAGACCATTCTGTAGAAAATAGAAAACTAATGGTATTTAGGAAAGTTACAAGAAATTTGCTACACTATTATTCTAGTAGTGCATATTTGGAGAGGGAATTCATTGATTTCTATCATATCACAATTATAATTGTACATAGTTCTGTTCGTGTTGAATATTTGTGCGTGTAAACCTCGATGAATAAAATTGTCGGAAAGTTACAGGAACTTAGCATGTCTAGCATTTAAGTAACATAGCGGTATATGTAAATAAAAGAAATATTGATATCCGTTGTTAACATCGTGTCGAATTAGTTTAAATTTTGTTCAAACACAATCATTACTTTAACTGTAGTGTAACTAAATGTTACCAAACTTGCAAATAAAGGTGTGCGAATATGTTATATGAGTAGAGTACAGAAATGTTTTTCTCTTAATTATACGTTTTCTCCACTTTTTGTCGGATGCGTAACATTGACGTACTTATCAAGCCTTCAAGCCCCACTGTAATTATTCTTGCGCTGGTAATGTTTTTCCTTGGCTTGCAGCTTAATTAGCGATGAAATGCAATTTCATCGTTCGGTAACATTTTTTGCAAGACTTAATTAAAGCTCACAAATTGTGTAATTTACAATCCACCCGGACCTAGACAAACGGCGAACTATGGATTTATGTTTGAGCAGTCATATTTTGTAATGGAGTGATCTCTGCTGACAGCCAAGCCAAAGAGGTAGTGTTTAGAGTAAGTACAGAACCAGGTCAAAGGCTAAAAGTCTGGATTTAGCGGAAGAAGGACTTTTTCGTCCGATGACGAGGACGTTTGTTGTACAATTTTTGAGAAATGCAGTCTATGTGTACGCAATTAATGCACGTCAGAATTTTTATGGGATTCACGCTCCTATTTTTGATTTCGACTATTCGATTTGAAGAAGAGAATGGATGCCTTTATAACCCATCCCATACAGGGTGTGCCAGAAAATATGACACCAGAAAAAATGAAGACTTATCCTCAACGATGATCATATTTAAGTGGTCACAATAATAACTAATTGAATGTAAGGCCTTTAATATTGTATGGTTTCATAGAAATCTGAATTCAAGTTGATGTGTTCCCAAGGATTCAAAGATTGAGCGTGATCGAATTTTCTGGCCACCATGCTCAACATAATTCAATTCAATTTGATGTATTCAGAGCCCTATGGAATAAAGGTCATTGAGTTGAGTGTTACATAATGAACTGACTAAGTTTCATTCATAATTTTCTGGCATTGAAGTTATTGATTTTTACTAACTGAGCTGAACAACTTCCTTCTGTCTCTTTGGCTATGGCTGTAATGGCAGTATATTTAGCTGGTCATCTACTGGAAGACGTTGTGTGGTTAAGTATCAAACCAAATACCCGTGAAAGGTCGAAGGCATAAGGTCACTTAAAGCGGCATAAAATTAAACACACACACGGAGCAACCAACAAGCAACAATTAAAAATGGTTTACCTTTTACGATTAATTTCTGTGTACTGGGCTATTGGAATTCTAGTTTTTAGTAGGAAGGAATTCTAGAAATAGAAGGTTTACACGTAGATGAAAATGCATTTCAAATCGTCGCTTCAGACACCACTCATCCACGGGCGGAATTTATAGTTGTGAAATTTGATTCACATTTTACGAAAAATTACTAATTACTACCACTTGGGTCAACAAGATTCACTTTACATAATTCTGCTGCACACTTTCCGTACCTGCAGACCTTGATACACCACAGTTTCTTTCTGCCATACAACAGAACCTTGGATCCTCGCTAAGTTGGGCGTTCGATAATTGCGGCAGGCCCGGCTTGAAAGAGGTTTACCCAACTGGAATGTTTCCCTCCTGCTACATAGGGTGACCTTTTATATACCGAATACCATTGTCCCACGCAAAAAAAGCGGAAGCCTGACATACCTTATGGCGACAAAAGAAACTTGTGATTGTCGTTTGGAAACATTTCCTTTAATTTTAGGTTCAAATCTATCTTATTGGATGGAAAAATTTTGGCCCATAATAAATATAGCATTTATAGAAAGGTTGATAAGGGACGCTTGTTTTGTGGAGACGACAACCCTGGTAAGATTCCGAAGGGTTCAGAGTACAAGCAACAATTACGCTGAAGCATTACCTTCGCGTCACCAAAAATGAACTTGTGTACTAACGCTAATCCAATGAGCATTATTATAGTTATGCTACTACTAACATTTGTATGAAAATGAGTTACGAACAAAAATATGTCCTAGTAAGTAGTATTATAGCAGTTAAAATGTCAACGATTGCACGTGAGAACATAGTGGGACATAATGGCATAAATAACATTTATCTAATGTATGACCAACAAGAAGCGGAGCGACCTAATGAGGGCAAGATGACGCGGAACGATATATCTGAATATATCTGGACATTTCCAAGTCAATCTAGTAAATCCTCGTCCATACAAAATTGTGTGAATTATCAATGATATACATTAAATGCTAAAAATTTATGTAGATCCTGAATCCTGACTGAACAGGACCTCTTCCTCTTCTAGTTCCTCTTCAATAACCCATTAGTTAAATCGCACACGCTTTCACGACTCCATTCGATGATTTGTGAAGAAGAAAAAAATTAGGAAGGAAGTTAATGGGAATAAGCGTGAAACACATTAAGGAATATGAATGATAACGGTCGAGTTTGGGTTCAGTCTTAGTATATATATGGCTAAAGGTCGCACGAGAACCTCCTCTGCATCCAAAGCCAATAATATTTGACTTATTGAAGGATTTTCCATGGCTTATGTCAAGAGGGGGTCAAAAGAATGCATCAAACTATGACATCATTTTTGAAATTTTTCATTGTCCGTGAATTGTGGACGCTACCAACATTTCCTTTTGGGGCGAGCTTTGTCTTCTTTCAAGAAGTGGTTCTGAAGAATTTACTGGTTACGTTTTTAACCCAAATCGCAGAATAAAATTTTCCGGGATGGAGGTGTACTAGTGGTTACGGAAAGTTTTTGAGATAGAAATAGCCTTCGCTAACCACCGTAAAATTAAGGTAAACATGAGGACGGACCAATCAGCCACCTCCATGCCGGCTCTCCCTAACTTTTCTTTTGGGTACACCAAAAGATACAGATAAGGATTAAGGATGGATAAATTAGTTGAACCTAAAAATGTTGGAAAATCATAAAATATAATGAAGTGACTTATAATAAACCTCAGTTGTCAGTCAAAGTTTTCTTCAATCATGTCGGAGAGTCGAAGATAGAAGGACGTGATTGTCAATCATTCAAATTCTCATTTTTCTTACTGTTCCGATATTTCCTACACCCATTAAATACTCATCGTTCACACAGTTTCCGCACATAATTATTTTGTCTAAGGTTTTCAACTGAACGGAGCACATTATCCAAGATTTTAACTAGAGTTTGTGAAATTTTAAAGTGTGACTTCAGAAATTTCAAGTGCTTTAAATTATCCATCAAGTGAAAAATGTATCATATATCAGCTGTTGGGATTCTTGCGAATGGCCGGCGCTTAGCCTCTCAGCAATACGGCACAGCCGTACCAAAATTCTCGTGTGTCATTACCAGTGTAAGCGAAATAATAATACAAAATGTTAATTACTTTCTGAGAACTTTTACCGTATTAATAGGGAAAGTTCGCAGCGATTCATTTAAAAAGTAAATTGCTCAGAACTAATGATATTTCAATATTTTTAATTTCAGGCATTTAAAAGAAGCATTTCATTTTCTGCAAGTCGTTACGATTATGTAAATTGGAAGGAAAGCGGCTCAAGTCCAAACAAAGGAGTCCTTAGTACTCGAAAACAATTGTCTTCAGCCAAGAGAATTGTGGTAAAAGTCGGAAGCGCTGTGTTGACCCGCACAGATAATTGTGGACTTGCCCTCGGGCGTGTTGCTTCTCTAGTTGAACAGGTAGAGTAAAAAATTACAATCCAAATTCCAAAATCAACCAAAATAACAAGTACATCTTATGTATTTTGACACATTCTTATCAGAACCGATAACGTGGGCAATGGCATTAAATGTAACGAAAAGGGAAGTAGAATGCTTCTAGCTTCCAGCTTCCTTAGCACAATGCACGTTTGACCCGTGCACATGTTTTCAGTGGGACGCATGCACATTCTTAAGATCAATGAGATCAATGTAACGACGTCAAAATAATTTCGCAATGATTAAGTGGTTCGTTCGTTCGTTTTTAGCATGGTCTTATCACCCCATCGGGGAAATTAAACGCTCATTAACGTTAATCTTTTTTTCCTTGCGTGGATTTGGATTAGTAAACGTGGCAAATGTGTACCATGGGCCATTAGATATTAATCCATACCGCTCCAGGTATCATCAATAAAAACTTTGATGTTTTGACATTTGACATCAACACGCTGGAAATTCTACCAGTTTTCGTTTTTTTGATGTTTCGACTTATTTTTGACATTATCTTGATTTGGAAATTCTTCTTTCAAATGTCGATTTACTGATAAATCAATGTTTCATTTTTGATGTTAATGTTGTGTGGGCTATGATTAAATAAAATTACATCCAATCCAATCCAATCGTGCTCGGAATTATTAGAATTAAATTAACAATAACAAAATTCGACCGCTTAACAATATAAGACCATCTGTAGAGCCATATTGAAGTTTTCGCCTGAAACTCCTGCAAGGGATCACCTCCTCCCTTATCAGACCACGGAGTTTTCATTTGAATTATCCTCTCCTATCCGACCGTTTCCAAAAAGAGACCACTTATCGGTCCGATTTAGGAGGTCTTGCCTTAGCCTGATTGAGATCACGAATATGAATTGTATTACCCCCTTCATTCAAATATGTTACCGAATTTCTATCATTTCAGTTTGAATATAAGCCATAATTTCTCGTGTAAGTTGCTATCCCTGACTTACTTTTTAATACGAGTTAATGAATTATCCTTACCTAAATGAACTTAATTAAGAATCCAATTATTGAACCTATGTATTTAGGTGGCCACGCTTCAGAACAGCGGTCGAGAGTTGATAATGGTGACGAGTGGTGCCGTAGCTTTTGGGAAACAGAAGTTGGCCCAGGAACTGGTCATGTCAATGTCCATGAGACAAACTCTTCACTCGAAGGACCACGAAGTCCACGTGAGTAATCTGTCAAAATATTAATTTTTAATTTTTCTTACCAGATAGTGTAAAGTACATACTTTCAATTCTCAACTTGAACTCACTATATTACAATGAACAGTAATTTTTTTTGCTAGAATGTAATGAGTGCAAGTTTGAGGTGGTTGTGTGGTCTCGTAATCGTAATGCCTTCACAAAATCGCAAGGTTTTTACTGTTGTACGGCATACAATCACAACGTTCCAAGAAATTGAAACGCGCTGTGCTCATGATGCATCTTTGCTAAAACGCATTAAATAATCTCATCCATATCTCAATTAATTAATTAGAGATAAATTATAAAATTATTTATATCAATTTTTGAAAGCTTACTAATCACGTTTTTAAATAATGTAATGTCTCGGGCAAAAGTTTAATTAAGTCGAGAAAGCAATAAAAAATAAACACTCCTCTGACACGACGTACTTTTGTCCAAGCGAATGAAATATTATCGCGTTCTTGTAGAGTTTACTTCAAAAGATATAATTTGAAGGAAATAAAAGCCGGATATGTCGTCCAGTGCTTGACCGTAAGACCTAGGCAGTTCATAAATAGTTAGAAGAATTTCTGTTAAGCTCTTTTGTCTGTTGCTGTCATAAAAGTCTTTACCACATAGTCAATTAATTATGCCGTTGTTGCGTACGACAACTAGCTTCAGCTTTAGCCATGTCCTTGAGTGAGAACAATCTCTGAATGAAGTGACATTGAAACACTTAATCAATTTCATGCACTCCTAGTCAAGAGTTCAAAGGATGAGATGAGACAACAACGAATTACATAAGAAAAAAACATAACAATGACAAATTGAAAAATGATTGAATTGTTGGGCAAAAATGGTATACATTTACAAGGAACCTTTTTCCAATGGTTCACTTTGACATTCAGGATTAAACATTTTCACTGTCGTGGTTAGGAATATGACGGATTCGTCGGTAGGAGAAATTATTCATTGATTTGTGGGGTTTAAGTAGTGTAGAATAATGAAACGGTTGTTGCAATGTTTAAAAAAAATTCTAGCAGTGAATCAACATTTGACCTGCCGATATATCTCTCATATTTGTGCTCAAGGCGTTTGATGTTTTACTATGATTTACATGAAAAATGGTTTCCTTGCGAGTAATCTTGGTTTTCATTAATTATTATGCACAGGCGAGCAAAGGTATGCTGGAACCCCGGGCAGCGGCTGCAGTCGGGCAATCTGGACTCATGTCTTTGTATGAAGCCATGTTTGCACAATATGGCGTTCGAATCGCCCAAGTAAGCAACAATAGCATTCTTGTTTAAAAATATAAAATAGAAGATGAGATACATAGAAGCAATCTTCAACCCTATCAATGTCATCAACCATGTTTGTGTAATTTGATGTGGGATAGACGGCCTTAGCCGTGAATTTAATTGTTTCACATTTCCCCCTACGCATACATTGTGCTGGTTTCCTTTTGAAGAATCAAACTCGAGATATTAATTTGATCTGAAAAGCATACTTTCTCTGTATACCGATTACCGATTCATGACACACCAAGTGGAATCAATGTGTCAGATCTAATCTAAATAATTTACTTTGGCAAGGTATGCGTATGCATGGGGGTTCATATGTAAAATACACTAGATATATAGGACAACAGTTTCACTTTCAAGCTTTTCTTGGACGACCCATTTATTGTTTATTATTAGTTATTTATTGTTTACTTCCAAAATGTCTGTATGCTCAAAAAATAATTACTTATCTGTAACTTAAAGTAACCTTGGAGGAGAGGGCAGACTAATTTTATCCTCCTAGAAAGTACTGTTTTTGATATCAATATTTGGGTTCTACCGGAAATGATAATTTCTCCTATACTAAGCATACGCATGCGCTAAATTACTTGGTCTTATGTTTCAAACTTTTATTCCAGGTTTTGGTGACCAAAAGTGACTTTACCGATGAGTACACACGGAAGCATTTGTTCCAAACCATGTCGGAATTATTGGCGCTGAATATCGTACCCATTGTAAATACAAATGATGCTATCGCAGCTCCACCTCTTGTGTACGATGCCTTAGAAGGGGTAATTAGCGTTTCATTATTTGCTATTTACTAATCATTAACCAAGGCGATTTGTAATGTCAAGGCTTGATTAGGGAATGTCATAAAGAATAATGCAGCGAAACAGTTAACGTTTGTAGAAATTGAAAGAAAATGAACGTTAGGTTTGTATAATTGGAATTTATATTTTCTGTAGATAATTCGTTTTAGAATAAACTTACGTGAACCTATTTATTTATAATAATATATTTAGGACGGGATGCATGGCCTGGTACATAAAGTTCAACGGGTAAGGAGTTCAAAAATCAAAGCTTGCATGACATCTAAAATTTCGACGAAGGACTCTAATTGAATTGGAGTGGACTTGACTCGACTTGTTCTTCGCTTGTAAAATTTTGTATGGAAGAATTTTGAAACGGGATTTGTTGAATTAGGTCATCGGAGAAGGGTTTGAGGTATTTTGATTTAATCTTAATTTCTCTCTAGGATATCACTGTGAATGATAATGACAGCTTGGCCGCGTTGCTCTCAGCAGAAGTTCAAGCTGACCTATTGGTCCTCATGTCAGACGTAGACGGAGTTTATAGTGGCCCACCTGGATTTGATGGCTCACGTCTGATGCACACTTATTCTCCGGACACAATCAGTTCAGTCCGATATGGAGCCAAATCTCGGGCCGGATCCGGTGGAATGCAGTCCAAGGTCAGTACATAAACACAAAGTATAATTTCTAAAGAGTGGAAGGTCGCGTTCGGGTAGGTCAACAGATAAATACGAGTACATCTGGGGTCAATGGGGTGTGTGCCATTTGGCTTTATACCATCTTTGTCTTAGCCTTTCGCATCGAACCAAACATAAAATAATTCGATTAATACTCGAATGCGACGTTCTCTCTTAAATGTGCTTATCAGCAGAGAGGGTAGAACTGAGGATTTCAACGAATTCATGGAAAAAGTGCTGATTGGATATCTTAACACACTGATATATACAAAGTAGTCACTAATTGTATAGCAACTGGATTTCCTGATGTCGAATGTATGTATGTAAAAAAAACTTCCATCCAATCAGTCGTTTCTAGTGCAGAAGCAAATTGCTGATAGATTAGAGCTTAAAAATTCTAAGGAATTTTGGAGAATGATTCTGTTTTCCATTTAAGTACCCATATGTTCAGGTCACGGCGGCTTCTTGGGCTCTCAAACACGACATTGGAGTCGTCATTTGCAATGGGTCCACCGAAGGGGCACTTCAGTCTGTGATTGCTGGAAGAAGAATTGGAACACTTTTTACCAATCACGCCTATGGGACCAAGTCACCGGAACACATCGCTGAATTAGGTCTGACGTCTTTCAAAATCAACCCACAAATTATTTTGCTGGGGAAAAAATTAACCTTGTCCAACATCCTCGCCACGCTGCCACTAAAATTGCTAGTGATAACTCAAACTTAATTACAAATTGCAATGAAATAACCAAATTAATAATTTAGGAAATTGCTTTTACATTTTAACCGGGTAGCAGGTTCCATTCTACGATGAAGTCTTCAAGCGTATGCTGCATCCAGCTTTTTATCCATATCCATAAATTATTCGAAAAGTATGAATTCCTTCACTATGCAGTGAAATAAAATAATACTTTTGTATTACAGCCAAGGAAGGTGGAAGGCTTTTGCAACATTTGACGGGGTCTCAAAGAGCTAGTATCATTCGTCAGCTTGCGGACCTTCTTATTGCTCGAAAAGCCGACATTATGATCGCTAATGACACGGATATGGCCAATGCCGAGAGGGATAAATTGAGTGCACCAATTCAGGACAGACTCAAATTGACTGATGCGAAAATCCAAAATTTGGCTGCAGGTTAGCATGGAATGACTGAAAACTATATTACAGTGAAACATGTCACTAAGCGACTGTACGATAGAAATGTGACTTTGTGGCATGGGTTTTTTTAGTCTTCTATAGGCGACATAACTTGACATAACGTAGAATCGTGAGAGGCAACAACCTGCCGTATCAGCCAGATCGTCGCTGGGACAATGTTCACTGTATAATCAAAAGTTGGTCAAATCTAATACTGATATCAACCTGTTTAATTTTAAACTTCAGGATTACATCAAATGGCACATCAATCCGAGGATATCGTGGGCAAAGTGGTGAAAAGAACACTTCTAGCGGATGGACTGGAATTACACAAAGTGACTGTACCCATTGGTTTCTTGATGGTTATTTTTGAGGCCAGACCTGATTGTCTTCCTCAGGTCAGTTTTTGGGGCCAAAATTATTATTTGTTACGTAAAGCATAATTCGTTGGGAACAATAGTCCTCCTATTAGTCTCATATCCCTCCATGGCTTAGATTTGCATATTGACCTCATGATCACTGCATCCACTCACTAAAATGGCTCATATTAGCATGGCCACTAAACCAAGGGGTGTCTGGAGACACGCTCCCAAACGCTCCCAAGTACTTCTTCATTGAGTGTCCTACCGAGACCTAACCTTAAAAGATTGTACCTACTTCTTCATAAGATCAAATAACGGCCTTTGTTCATTATTTCAAAAGGAGTAATGAACTGGCAGAAGCAGAAATACCAGAATTTTATGAGAATAGTTATGCCGCTTGAAACTTTGTATTTGAAAATTTTTGTTACGTTGCGAAAAAAATAAATAAATTGTGTATACGTGTATTTTCAACTTGCCAGATTGCATCTTTGGCGATTGCTTCTGCGAACGGATTAGTGTTGAAAGGAGGAACTGAAGCCGTGAATACAAATAATGCTTTGATGTCCCTCGTATCTGAAGCTCTCCTCACTCTTGGCGTTCAGAATTCTATTCAAATGGTAATGATTATTAAAATAAATTAAATTTTAGTCTCATTGATGTGTAGTCAAAGCCTGTTACGTCGTCGGTGACTGAGTGAGTGAGCTTTCAAAGAAACCAAGAGTTAATTACTGGAAGTGAAATTGATATATATGATAATGATGAGGATGAAACAATTAAATTTAACGATGACTATCTGGTTCATTCCAATCCAATCAGGTAACTTCTCGAGAGGATGCGACTGAGATCATCGCACTTGGTGCCGTGGATTTGATTATTCCACGTGGATCCTCAGACCTAGTTAGAAGCGTCAATAAAATTGCCCAAGGGGTCCCCGTCCTGGGTCATTCTGAAGGAATTTGTCATGTTTTTGTAGACTCAGATGCGGACTTGGAGAAGGCACTTCATATCAGTAAGTTACATTATTTATTTAAGCAAAAATTGAACGATTCAATATCCTTTTAATTAAATGTGTCTAATTATCTCATTTTAGTACGTGACTCAAAATGTGGCTATCCTGCGGCTTGCAACGCAACCGAAACCGTTCTTTTCCACCGACAGCTTTTGAGCAAGGGCAACTTCTTCGCAAGACTTTGTGATATGCTCAAGTCACAAAATGTAAGTATTTCTTTGTTATTGTTTTGAAAAATTAAGTATTTATTTTTGGGAAGGACAAATACTAAATTCCAAATATGTCAAAAGTTTGTATTAATTATTTGTATTAAAAAATTAAGTATTTATTTTTTGAAAAAAAAAGATTAAGATTTGGATTGAATAATTTCAGGTTGAAATATTTGCTGGACCATCACTTTCAAAAGAATTGACATTCAGTCCACCACCGGCCAAGTCACTTCGAACAGAATATGGACGCCTAGCTCTCACGATTGAAATTGTCCCAGACGTCCTGGCCGCTATTGAGCACATTAACACTTTCGGGTCAAGTCACACTGACACGATTGTCACGGAGAATGGTAAGAATGGCTTAATTAAAAATATCTGAAGATTTTCTTTTTAAAATTCAACAATTCTCATTTCATTTCAGAAAAATCCGCTAGAGAATTCATGAAGAGAGTTGACTCCGCCTGCGTATTCCATAATGCCTCGACCCGATTTGCTGATGGGTACCGATTTGGACTTGGAGCCGAGGTTGGAATAAGTACCGGCAAAATCCACGCCAGAGGACCAGTTGGCATTGAAGGACTTTTGACCACAAAATGGATCCTTCATGGCCATGGCCAAGCTGCTTCAGATTTTGGTCCTGGTTTGAAACAATTCAAACACATTGAACTTCCAATCCCAGACACCCCTATTTTTGATGAAAAAGTTATAGAGAAATCCACATCGTCGAGGACGGAGAGTCCAGATGAAAGAGATGAAAGAGATGTAATGGCAAACTAAAATAAGCTTAGGGTAATAATAGTTATAATAAACAACGATACCATTAATTTAATCATTTTAATTTAATTCATGGAATAATACCCTCGCGGTATATAAAGTTTTAACTACAAACATTTGTACTTTGACCTTTAATATGTATATACACATGGTTTTCCTCAAGATCGTAAGTTTAAATGTCTTTTCAAAAACCTGTAATTAACAAGGCACAGCGACAAGGAAGATTTTAGCTTATTAACTATCGATGTAAAGAAAAAAGTGCATCGGCAGATCTTGTCGAGGATCTTATTATTTAATCGTCGACTCCGTAATTAGTAACTTTGAATGTGAAAATTAATTTGTACTGTAAAAATTAAACAATAAATCCTCACGTCTTGTAATAAACATTGTCACCTTCCCATTATTTGTTTAATAGTCAAAATAGCGGTGGTGCAGGTGTAAAACTTCTCTCATGTTACAGCATCTAGATTTTCTAGTTGTACCAATGCATATATGATGAACTCGCAACACGAGCAACGATTAAATGCAAAGCTAAAGAGAAATCATTCTAAGGAGGCCTTACTGAAGTGTTGAAAAGTCTCATTGCAACCCCGGGGGTGTCGAACCGACGAATCTTAATGGCTCAGAATTGGACCAATTACTTCTACCAAATTAAAAAATACACATGCTCAAGCCGATGGGAAAGGGCCATAGTTCACCAATTCATTATTTCGTTCACCGCATTTCGTGTAAATAATCTCCGGCATTTCTATTTAAAAATGAAAATCGACTTTCTCCAAACTATAGCCAAACAATGTCGTAAAAGGCGTATAAAATATAGCAAAAATGTAGGATTTAAAAAAGATCCATCCTGTCTGCTTTATTCGATAAACCGCTCAAGGAACCCCTTTTTAGTTGTACCTTTATAGCGATTTTTGCTTAATCTCTCGTCAGCGCCGCAACACGCATCGGACTTTCAAGCTCGATCCCCAGATTCTCTATGAAATGCGCATCTCACATTTTGTCTTTATTTCTTGTCTTAACAATAGGTCATTATTGTGTTGCCTGGCATAGCCTTTTTAGTCAGAACACTTTTCTCTAGATTTGCAGCTATTACACTTGGCTGAAGCATTTTTCAGCTTTTACCTATAACACGTTTTTAAGAATTTAATGTGGACCCAGCTAACTATTGATCACACAAGTACAGATATTTTTAGGTAAAGTAACACAACAGAGATTGGAGTTTCGGAGTTTTGTTTAGAATTTGATCCGCGCTCGTACCGCGCGGCGCCTCGTATTGGACCAAATATGAGTTATACTGTACAATACGTCCTGTTTTAACTGTTCCAATGATTTATTAACAATTTCTACGCAGCCCCACGCGCAAAGGAATCTCCGTGGTGCTATGTTAACCAGAACTCCCTTTTAATTTCGATTTCTTTCATCACTGTCAGTGTTATATTTTGGTTTCGATTTCTATGAACTCCAAACAGATCAATTCATCCGTCTGAGTGATACGCACTTTTCTGTATGGCAAAATCATTACAGATTGATTACAAATTACAAATGCGAATATATGTTGTACGTACGTTCTGATTGAAATCACTCAAGTGCAAGGTATGTGTTGAATAATTAAAAGCAAGACACGCGATTTCTTTAATCACGTTTACTTTGACATCTTCTCATGTTGACAAAAACTCTCTCCGCGATGACCTCATCGTAGATTGCTGTTATTGCCCCACGAAGATTAATCTGAAAGCTTATCTGACTGCTATTACCTTATCAAAAACAAACTGTAAGTTCAGTGCTACAGGCGGCCCTTTACATCTTGCTGTGTTGGGCTTCGATCATGGTTGTGTCAATTCTTCAATTTTTAGACATTTTTAAGACATTTTTTAGAATCCTCAGCTAAGTGGAAAACAATAGTTAGTGTTAACAAAATCCTACATACTTTGCAGAACTGAGTTAGTACTCGTGATTCCTGAATTCCTTTTTTATGGTGACAAAGTTGTACCTAAAATACATATACTCCATCTCGGAATCAGACTGAACAGGTTATGTTCTGTAACATTGAAGAAATGACGTATGGATATAATGTTCTTATATGTAGTAGTTACAGATATTAATAGTACTGAATAACTCATGTGTTGAGCGCATGAAGTAATTATTATTCTCTTAACGCTCTTTGATTCTTCTGTCCCAGGAATACTGATCAGACAACGACAAGAATACATGGGATTAACACTAATATCATTATTTCTTATTAGCTGCAAAAAACTAGTCTCGATTCAATGATACTCACCGCACACTGAAATTGTTAAATATTCTAAGGATAAGTTACTTTGGATGTCCAGTTCGTAGTATACGGATTTTGAGTAAAATGTATTAGTAATTTAGTAGTCTCTTCGGTGAACATACAAGGTCCCAAATATTAATTATGTACCTCTTATGCCAAAGTGGTCTCTAAGCAAGGATTAAATGACCAGTGCGAGGAAGCCCTTAAAAATATGCATGGTCTCGCATCTTAGTAAGACAAATTCGTACGCATACAAGGAAATTAACGTAATTTCGAATCATTCGATTCACAATCTCGAAATCAGTTCCTTTGGGATGGGGCGACCAATATCCTGAATGGAGAATGGTTTAAAACAATAATGAAGATGCTAGAATTATACTAGACCTACGTTATTCTTCTGAGTTCGATATCTGTTCATATTTGTTGCGCTGATCGAATTGAACTTCTTTATTTCTACTGTTGTACCGCTATCCATTGAAATCTAAATTTTTTACTTTTTTTGTAAAATGCAATTTGCGGACATTACATTGCTGTAGTGAAGAGAAACTGTCGGACGTCGAGTGTTTAATGGAACTTATTCAGACGGTTGCGGACAAGGCAGAGTCCAAGTTTAATTATCACTTTGGAGACTAACAAAAAAATCTACAAAACAAAAAATTCTGCTACGTCAGAAGGATGACAGATAAATGCATTCAAGTGCAATGCAACGTGTGACCACATTTGAAAAACATTACATGAACGGACCCGGTATTGTGAATTCTTTATGTCGTTCGTAAAGTCACAAATTTCTCTTACTCAATAAAAATTCAATTGGACTAGAGAAGAGAATTTTAATTAGTTCATTCCAATAAAACCTATGCAGGATACTTTTCTTTTCTTTCTGTTCTATTCTATTCTATTTTCACTACAATATTGATTCGAAAAACTTTCCATTTTTTAAGAATTCGTAGTCGTAACCCTCGGTGAGTCTGTCCACACAGGGCTGACTTCAGTGATTTGCGGCGGTATTAGTTAATGCATATATCAACTACTAAAAGCATAGTCGTTAGAGATTGGCTTGCAATCTACTTGGCCTAGACAATGTATCCCTTGTAGAGGAAGTTTCCAATAGGGGAAACCCTTGTTAACGTCATGTCACGTCACTCAAAACTCAATTTTTAAGAAATTATTATGAGAAAAAGTGAAAAGAGTCTTTTTGTTCTCCATATTTTAGCATGGGATATCCCATGGAACTTTCCACGAAAACTGATCTCCAGATCCTCTTCAAAAACCTAAAGCAAGTTTTTTCTCAGAAAACAGTTGAAATGCCCAGAATACTAAATTGGAAGACGAGAAACGTCACAACTTCGCATTTCTGAATGTATTTCGGCTAGATATGAATTTCAATCAAATATTATAGCACGAAGTATTGATTTCTGGGCCAAAATACATTCAAATATGCAAAGTTATGACACCGTTCATCTTCTAATTTATCATTCTGAATATGTCAACTGTTTTCTGAAAAAATATTATTTTTAAATTTTGAAGAAATTTTGGATCTTGACATCAGTTTTTGGGGAAAGTTCACAAGTTACACTTCGGTGAAAGATAGGAAGTTATTTCATTCGCATAAATGAATCATAGTAATTTATGAGGAGTATAATTTAATCATAAATGATGATATATTTTAGAATTGTCATAATTATTTAGAAATAGCAAACAAAATTACAATTTAGAAGCATTGGATTTGAGTTCTACGAATGCTTTCTCGTTGACTGCGTCTTCGCCCTCCACTAAAAAATTGACCAGGTGATTCGATCTTAAGCAAACACCTGTGAGTATCACTGAATTTCGTTACTACATACGTATGTATCTTTATCTGTTCCTTCTAAATATTATAAGAGTCGTACCTACGTATGTAAGGCAGAATGCGTGTGTGTGTATGGACTCAGTCAGAATATGTAATTACAGAACCCTTTATCCTTAAGCCTGAGTCTAACTTTGACTAATGGCAGTAAGTTATTCATTTGCAGTTTAGGCTTTGAACCATCTTCATCTCTTCTCGTTTGAATCTTATTATTAGAAGCATTCTTCCCCGAATTCTGTGAATAAATCTTCTGTAATTTGTTGAGACTACGTTCGAAACGTCTGTTCGTTGACCTTATTTCAACTGGACTTATTAACCGATTTCATTGCGAAAATTCTTCGACTGGAGTTTGAAACTGGAATAGATAAAGTAGAACAATACATTTTTATAGTTGTCATTTGACATCGATTTTTAATTCATACGCCACATCATAAAAGTGTTATGGGTAAGGAAGAAATTGATATAAACAGTGACTCATCTAATCTAATGAACTGACTTGAAAAGAGACCTGGCTAATGTTAGTGCACCACAGCACCATGATTTACTGACCAATATTTTTCGTCATTATTTCGCTGGTGACAGAACATATGACTACTATACGATAGAGTTCTAAGAGTCACATGGATTCAACCCCTGGAAAGTCAGGACACTTTTGTGGTGAAATCCTCCAAAGAACTTGACGATAATTGCTGTGCTTAAGCGAATTTTTGACTACTCTTGGTGTCTTTAGTTGACTTTTTCTTGCGTTGAGGCTTTAAAATCTGGATACGATCTTACCAGCTAAAAAAGTTTCCTGACATTGTTTTTACTTGCGTTCACGTTGAAAGAAGGTTCGTGTCAGCAAATCTTACTTCACCTTTAACCAAATCAAAAATCCTTTTGAGAGAGGCATTTGAATTAGTTAGCCTACAAAAATGGTCTCAGACAGTCCTGCTAGAGTCCGGTAAGTTGAATATTTATATTATTTTGTAGCCTTCACTTTAGCAACTAAGAATTCAGACTCCTCAATGACAACGTTCTTAGCGCAATACTCTAATTTCGCCAGCACGTTGTGCACACTATTGACACTACGAACGTTTCGTCAGTAAGGTTTGTTTAAATCCACAAGTGTATTTTGCTAGAGCTGGTTTTTTAATGGCATTTAAAAAAGCACTTGATTTAGAGACTGCTATCTCGATTACGACAGAAACATCTATCAGTAACGCTTGGGGCTACTGTCGTCACTCTAATACGTTCACGATTAACACTTTTCCGACTCTATATAACAATCTTAATTATTTTTTTATATATACTGAGAAGTTGACACAAAAATCGTCACGGAATCACATAGAAATACTATGCCTGCCATTTTAAATTAGACTGTAAGATCATCAGCTACATAACTTTTACAATGACTTCAGTTTCCAGCACGTTGGAAAATCATTGAAACCAAGATAATGCCGCCGGGTGATTACTGCCAACAAAAATTATATAGGTCAGACGTATTAGAAGTATGAGGTCTAGGCCGATTGTCCGATAAGAAGCATGTTTGTTTCAGGCCAAAGTAATTCTCAGGACCCCCCCCCCCACCACCGAACGCTAGAAATCCTATACCTAATTATTCAAACCCGGGTGGATTGTAGTCCCGGATACATTTCATAGACTTTGGATCCTAATTATTAATGCGGAAGAAATTATTTTAACTATCAATCAATAGAGATGACCTTAATTAGGTCATTAGTAATCAGTAAGAATTGTTATTATTTATTCTTGCAAATAATGAACATAATGTTTGAGTTTCCGTGTAGCTGTTGACAAAATAAAATAAGTAAGTGCACATGTACGCAGGTAAGGAGTTGAGGCACGGGACACATGTACTGGTGAGTGTCAGAACGTCATTAGATAAAGAAACCAAACACGGAGTCTGCTAATTGATGTTTGAATTAGCATTTGAGATAGAGATAGAAAAAATTCTTATCCAGTAGCGTCTTGTTTACACGTACCAATTGTAAAAACAAAAATGGAGTACATATTTCCAGTCGGCAATGAACTCCATTAAAATTGAACTAACCCAATATTTGTTTTTCAATTTGGGCATCTTTGAAGGCAAGTTATAACACAAGTATGTGCGTGTGCACAGAAAGTTAACTTATTAGGAAAAAATTGTGATCTCATTTTCAAACACAGTAGATGCAAAAAACTGGAGTTTCCCAGGTGTATTGTTTATTCCAATACGTTTGTAATTTATTCAAACGATGAGTATGGGCAGCCTACGACAAGCAAATAAAGACTTAGACCTTGTAAATTAATTGTGCCTATGAATGAATGGAAGTGCTAAATTCTGAAAAGTGGTTGTCAGCGGTGTGACGTTGCTTTAGTTAACTCAATTTATCCTTAGCTTGCATTGCATTATTGAAAACGAATTATGTGAATTCCTATTTATCATTCAATGTGTATTCTGTCATAATAGTCCATAATTGTTGACCCGAATAACCGGTCAGTCAATTATCAAGTCAGCCATGAGAAGCGCATGAGTAGATGGTTTGCATCATATTTGCGACCTTACGGGTTTTCGTTAAAATCGGAAAGAGAAACCAACCGAAAATAAAACCAAAAAAAGGAAACCCGAAAAACAGAAATTATGGATATAATTATATATTTTGACAATTATTTTCATAAGTTACTGAGTTGTGGTGTTTTATTTCGGAAAATCACTTAAACACACCCTCGGATGAGCTAAAGTTTATCGTAGACTGTTTTCTGAAAGCGTACCGAAACTTCAATTCTGTTATATAATTTTACTTTCTTGAATCAAAAAATTTTTGAATTCCAATTCTCTAGCCTTTGACATGCTTTCATGATTTATTGCTTGAGAGTTGATAGTTATTTTGAAGTCGTAACTTTTAAAGCGCGAAACAGGTAATACGATCGATAAACTTTTAATTTAATAGTGATTGAAAGTAACCTTGAGCTTGGTCTACGTCCACGTGTACTGAAGACGAATTCTCATGGACACCACTCCTGTTTAAAAAAAATACCAAGTTTAATAAACCGTGTTCAAGTTCAATTAAAATATGCGTTTCTATTTTTTGTCCGACTTATGAATCCTTAGTTGGTGTGTGCTCCGAATATGAATGCTCTGAACGAACCAATCGCTCAAATAGACTTTTTTGCAAGAGCTTATTATTATTATCAAATCTATTCATCATTGTATTGTATTGCATTGCGAAGTTGATTTAAATAATTAAGAGGCAATACCTAATTGACTCATCCGTCACGCGTCTGGTTTGTAAAATCTTTTGACGTTACTTAAGTTACATCCAGTCCATGGTAGTTCCCAAAATAAGCATGCGTAATAATATTTGTGTGTTGTATATCCATATTTTTTTTTGACGATTCAAGTGTACATAGAATGCTCAACACAATTTCAACTTCCTACATTTATTTACAATTAAATCGCTGAAAAAATATATATGCTTGTATGAACGGAAAGGACTTACATATTTATATGATTTGTCTTTGGTGGTATTGTTAGCCATAGCGAGAGTGAGAGTTGAAATTGAAATCAAATAAAATCTGCCAGCCTCGCTGTCTTTCTCCCAATTTCAAAACTGAAAGAGATTTTTTTTAATGAATAATGAAGACGGAAAAGGGAAACTGATTTATTTTGAGCTACGCACTGCACTGCACTGCACTGCAAATGACATTTATAAAAATACTACTCAAGCTGCCACAACAGTTCTGCCATACATCTTGTGTTAATTATCCAACTCTTATTTTATACTTATAAATTGCTCATGGAAAAATAAATACACACATTATCACGTAAAATTTGTTACAAACGAATGTTCGAATACAATAAAAAGCAAGGAAAATAGCATCGCAGAAAGTTATGAATAACAACCAGAATAAGAGGATAAGGAATGGGAGACGGTAACAGGTTCGAAGCACGGACTTGACAAGAATTTCTTTTTCGACTTTGTTCTTCTTCTGTTCAGAAAAATAACTTCGTTTGTTCAAGTTGTCAGGAAGGAAGACAATCTACAGAATGGTTTTTTAAAAGTAAAAAAAAAAACATTCACGTCGTGGGGAATGAGCCCTGCTCAGACCATTATCCCATATGGTATTCCTATGTATTTCTAGACCCAACCGAGCAACGTCGGAAACCTAACCGATTCGACACGAAAGTGTGTACCTTACAGGCCAATTGATAAACTTATGCGAGATTGCATGCGTCAGAATACAATTATTGCTTAGAATTTATTAAATAGAGAGTTTTGGACCTAGCCGAATCTGTAGAAAATTAGCTCGTGGAGAAAGTGCGTAAATCGGTGATGCTAAAATCGGTTTTTACGTCACTTTTTGCTGATACTCATTACGTCGCGAGATCACTATCACAGAAATGTTAGTGATTACCGGATATCAGGATACTGGACACTTTCTCCGGATTCAGATACCGCATTCTAAAATGGCAGCTTCCAGAGTGGAGTGACCACTTCTTACAAACATTGACGATACTGGAACTCGCCATGTGATCATAATTCTAGTGACATTGAGTGAATCCGCATTAAGGCGTTGCGTAACATGTAACACGTGACGTAACGGCGTGACAGGCATTGAGGTTCCAACAATTATTTTAGTTGATCCGTTTTGTACAGTTGAAGCTTCCCAATATGGCAATGTTAGCGTCCAATGTAGATGTACACGCTAACATTATGCCTTGACTTGGACAATTTATTTTTATTTGACCTATTGTAGTCAACAATAGAACGTATGTACACTGTCCCCTTCAGCTTTCCAACTTTGCTAATTTTACAAATTTAAGATTTAACCTTCAGCTTCAGTAGTCGTATTAGTTGTGTTCTCTTAAACATAGACCTGCCAAACTTAAAGTACATACAAAGCCAAGATTCTGTCTTTTAAAAATCTAGTTGGCTTGCCGTGCAAGGGAGATCTACTCGGTGTTCAGAATATATTGTACGCTTCTAACGCTCGACACAGTTCCTTTGCATAATTGTAAGATCATATTTTAGCGTAGTTACAAAAATTATGTTACAGTCAGGTTGGAAGTATTGATAAACTCTAAGAATTTATTTTATCAACGCAAACCATCAAATAAAGATCATTGGGACCAAGATAATTAGACCATTTCCCTACTAGGTAGGGTCAAAGCCTTTACACAAATAAAAACCGATTGAATTGATCAG
>JAQGCA010000717.1:0-23617 GCA_034698945.1 Protaphorura quadriocellata
CCTGGTCATATCTCACTCAGACCGACGACTTGGTTTTTCCCACTTTCGGTATCATAAACCCGTCAAGTAAATAGATAGAAGGTAGTAGTTTTTTTCATTCGCTTTGACTTTTCATAACGAACTGTTGTAAACAAGTCGGTCTTTCTTCGAAATCTCACTTTTCTTGAAAATGGCGAAATCCCATAACAAAATCAAAAATTGGTTTAATCAGAAATTATACTGTCGATCCATGGCTTTAAATTTTCAGAAAAAAAATGGGAATGGCGTCGTTTAGTTTAGTAGTAAAGACCGAAGATCATAAGGAAACGCCTGGATAACGTTGAAATTTTGTTTTCTTTGAATACACGTTGGGAAATTATTTTGAACATTTCGTGGTTGAAGGTTCCAACTCCAACACGATGTAAGGATGGTTGCAATTTCACACTAAATAGAGAAATAACTTTTAGTCAACACCATTATTACTGAAGGTCAAGGGTTTTATTCGACACATTATTGAACTTCTTGAATAATGTTTTAAGAGTTAAAAAAAACCTTATGAGACCACGAACCCATTACAAGCATCATTTTTCGGTCTTCTAATGAGTTTTGCATGTTCTGGTAACTATAAAACTTCTTTGCTTAAAAGGTAAAATGATTTCGACTTAGAAGTTCATCGGATTCTAATTTTACTGGCTAACACAATTATTACTTAAGATTAAGATTTGATGCAATTCACATCGTGTAACTTCTTCAAATACATATGTACAAAAATGCGTTATAAAACCTACAAGAGAAATCAATCTCCTTACACGCGCACCATAATTCCCTATTTCTCAATTTTCTGTCTCCTAATGAGCTTTACATTTTGGTGACAAAAAACTTCTTCGGATTAATTTGAATTTGGAGTTCGAAGTCCACTGGATTTTGATTATGTTCTACCTTCCATCTACTTGTGACTGCGACTATTCATCCTGCGCCTGCGATGCAAACAATCATATTTATTTGTAATTAGATAACATATTGTGTTGCTAATTAACTTCGTATCTCCAAAGTTATACCGATTAGAAATTATATAGAGTCTAATGGAAAACGCTTTCGTAATTTTAGGAACAAAATGTTAATAAAGCTTACTGAACTGGAGAAAGAGAAACGGGAGAAAAATCGTTATGTCTCCGTTTCGGACGACAGGTGCGTTTTGGATTACGTCTGGTTGGCTCCCGCTTTTTTGCCATTTTAGGTTGTCGTATAGCAAAAGGAGTCACTTCTACATCATCGTCATCATCATCATCTAAAGCGATGACTTCAAAGGATTCGTCCGGCTTTTTTTCTTTAAATATTCGGAATAAATAATTTTAATACTGACCAAGAAAATGGATTGATAACACGTAAGAATTTAATGTCTGTCTAAATTTAATAGAGCCTTCTGACGTCACAAAAATAATATGTTGTTGGTAGTGACATTTCGTTTCATTGACCTCGGGTGTTGCAAAATATTTGAATCCCACCCATCGAATGCCCATTAGTAAACAAAAGTTACGATAGGGAACACCCTTTTCCCTATTTCTCGGCAAATTCGCATGACAACCTTATGGGTGTCGATTTGTCGGTGACGTCAGAAGGCTCTATTAAATTTGGACAGACATTAAAGTCTTTAGCCGAGGATTTATTTAATATTAAATTAAACTGAAACCTTACTCTTTTTTTCCTTAACTGCTCGATCGCCACTACTACTACGTGACCATGAAGCTGCGTTCGTTGTTTGTTTATTCGCCACAGAAATAGAAACTCGTTTGGCTCGTTTGAGACATTTCCTTGCCGCAGCATCCATTGATTCACGACCTTCAGGCTCACATTTTAGTCCTTCGATTTTAGTATTCTATTAAATATTAAGGGTACATGGTTAAAGAACTTAAACATGCTGAGATTCAGATGGATTTAGTAATTTCATTAAGAAAAACTAACCAAATCCGAGATCATTGCGTTCAAAAACTCTTCTTCCTCTTTCAGTCTTAAATTGTCCTCGCGCTGAAACAATTTGAAATTGACAAAAAGAACTTTAAAATGTATATAAGGGTCAGACAAAGTTGAACCAGGTAAATAATTAAAACAATCATTCGTCAAAGTACTTACAAGTATATTAACTTCTCGGGTGAGTTTCTCAGAATGAGAATTAGCCTCCTTTAATTTATTATTACATTCTATAGCGAAATCCCTGGCACCATTCAACTGTTTCTCCAAACTCTGATAATAATATTTGAAGGATTCAGTTATCATTTTTTTAGGGAAAGTTTTTCATTCAATTTCAAGATTTAGAACTTACTTGAATTGTAGTCTCCAAATGACTTCTCTCGTCAAGCAGTTTCTCAAATTCTGTATAATTTTCCTCACCGCCAAGTCCTTCCAGCGAACTGACGATGAGCGAACTCTCTGCTGATAAATAACAGCTTTCCGATCCGGTTTTATCCAAACCGTCATCCGTCTGGTTACTAGCCTCATTAAATTCCTTAAATTTTAAAATATTTCACAATCTTAAACATATTCAGTCTTTATATTGTTTTTACTAATTTCGGACATACCTCGATGTTCTTCGCTGTTAATTCTGATTCCGCCATCAAATTCCAATTATTTTGATAATCCGAGAATTCGTGGGAATTTATTACTTTATCGGCATTACTTCCCATTATAATCGAATCGTCCTTGTCACTGACGTTTTGAGTTACCCCTGACCTACGGCCAATATACTGTCAAATCGCATACAATCGGTGAATAATTTTATCAGATTACACACAAATTATAGAGAAATAAATCGGAATGTTTTTATAATAATTTGCTCACCAGTATATCCTACTCTACTCCTGTGGTCCTATGGTCAGTCGGATCAAGTAAGATGGTTGATTTTGTCAGCTCAAGTCTAAAATGTAAGCTGGAAAGTTGGGAATGATGACAAGTTAACTTTGACAGGACGCGGTCAATGAATAAAGAAACTGGGGAAAAAATAAATGCTAGAACTGATGAAAATGAACAGACAAAACTCCAAACTCACTGTCCTTGTTTTATTTAACGCATAACGCATCCGAATGGAATCAATGTCCTCAAATCGGATTCCTTCGCTGATAGGAAATTAGATATATTCTAATTATGCCTATCGCCAGGTAGTTGAAGCTTCAAGGGAAAAAAGTTCAGTTAAAATCGACAAACTGTGTCAACGCAACGGTGTGCCTTTACACATAGTGACTGTAATGTCCAGTGTGATGTACATATGTATACTCGTGTATTAGCTTCCAAGACACTGAATAAAAATATGCATTTCATCCTCGTGTTAAATTCATAAACCAATGTGCATGTAACGTAAACTTAATTAAGCAGGAAATTCTTAACTTGGCTTGTAAATCGCAACCAACCAACATATTGACCTTATGTCTCGATGCGATTTCGACTTAAATAAATTAAAGGTCTACCCAGAACCCATAAGTGTGCAATAAATAAAGGATCGGACTTAGCTTGAAGACTCTAATTGTGTTCGACTTAACTGTTTTGAATCAATGCTTATTTTCACTAATTTAATATTACTATTGAAAATGTTATATACATTTATTCTTAAAAAAACTTTGAATGGGGTAACGGTCAAATCAAATGAAACTCTTCCTTCAATATAAAATCAATTAACAGCTAGCTTTAAAAAAATCTGGTTAAACTCGGGTGAAAACAAATGGTATTTGGCCCATCTTTGCCAATGCCAAGGATGCCATTGAACATCAGTAAGAAATCCCAGACCCATCGCAATTGTGTGATGAAACTCGATCATGAGTGTCTAGAACAGGAGACAATCAGTTAGCTCAGAGACGTGATAATTAAAAAAGAAACTATGTGTGTAACACATGATTGAAATTGTTTGCTGAAATTGACACATTTGCACTTGGTTACCTGGACGTTGTTGTCGCCTTGATTTAGACGCCAAACAAAATTGAGAAACATAATCAACAACGACCATGCAATTTTCAGTGAATAATCGAGGTCAGGGTCAAAAGTTCATTTAATTTCAGTGATTGCTCTCTCCCATTTTATTCAACTCAATTTATGCATCCATACCATAATTTCCGAAAGAATGTTTCTTGTTGACTGAAAACTACAACTAATACAACACTATAATACAACTCACAAGTCAGAAATAGATTACAAAAATACAGGTATAACCAAATATTTAATCATTACCATAAAATGATATAATAATCTAACGATTTAGTCTATTTGGCAATTAATTTCGACTTGTATGATAACTGCACGCCAAGCCATAGCCGAGGCATCGCGTAGCCTAATTAAGATCGAGTGGCACTGGGCAAAGGGGTATTTTGACATTGTGAGCCGGGTGTCTGGACGTGGAGACAGGTTTCACCATGCAGTGTAGAATTGTTTGGGGCAGAAGTCATGGGTGTTATTAGCAGGGTAATGAGTCCTAAAATGCCCCGGTGTCTTACAGCGCCCCACTGCCATTTGTGGACGTGCTTTGGAGGTCACGTGACCATGTATCCTAAGATAGGTGGGGCGTATTAGGACACCTTAAGCAATATGTGGAGAGGAAGATCAGGGAGCAGAATCAGGTGGTCTCCCGGCCCAGGGTGGTCGCCAGTGGGACAGGTTACAATGTACGTTCTATATTGCACGCATATCAGTTCAGTCGTCGCAAGGTTTGACCGCACGGGTATGTGTAGCATGGCACACATATAATCCTGGTCTTCCTAGTAAGGTGGTCGCTAAGAACAAGTTTCAACGCGAATTTGTAGGAAGAAAATTAGGTATGAGAGCGACTTGGTCGCATTGGCCAGGTGGTCGCAGGATAGGGTTTTCCTTGGTATGGATCGTATCGACAATAAAACGACCTAAGATTTGAGTGAAGGTGCTCAATTGACCTAATGACATATTTTGTGACAAGGGCGACCATGAACTGCCCGGGTTTGTTCCGAATGGGAGGTGGTCCAGCGGTTCGGGTGTTATTTGGGAGTCGTCAGACCCAGACACGACAGTCACTCCTCATCCGTCCTCCGGTCGCTTCATTTGCTGGTGGAGATCGAGGTCCTCCGATACCAAGACCCAAAATTAAACCACTGACTCCACTCCAGAAACTGATGAGGATAAAGCATATGGCGGAACAAGAACTTGAACTCACTGGATATAAAGAAAAAATGGACGTAACCAGAGTCCCATACCTCAAAATGAACAGTGGGCGATCCATCCCAATGCTTGGACTTGGCACTTGGAAGGTATTATGCAATTTTTATTAAAAACTTAGATTTTGAACTTTTAATTTTATCAAGGAAATGTTATAAGTTGGTTAATTTTTAAGAGATTACTAAAGGAATTGTTTTTTGACAATTAATATAGCCATACATAAAATTTCTGAAAAATTTAAAAGAAATGGTGCAATAGAAGGTTTTCTTGGGTTTGTATTTTCTGAATATTACCAGACCATCGACCATCAAGGTATCCAGACGAATTCTTGTCATTGCGATTTTTTTGCACTTACAAAATTGAAATTAGCACATGTTATATGCACATGTACAATGTTAATGTGCTCGTTGGATTCGCCGGTCGGTTTTTTTCAAGTTCATTTTACTCAACCATTGATCCGTTTTTAGACTGACACACTTGACACGAGTTCACTTAACTTGAGTTCCTTTTGTTTCATACTGAGACGGGTTTGCTAAAACCGGTCTAAAGGAATCGGTAATCTACGATGTACGATGGTCATATTAAAAGTTGTTTTAGCGTATCGGGTCATCACCAATTTCAGCACATGCTGAAAATGCTAGAAATAACTAATTTTTATTTGTTTTTATGTATAGGCCAAACCCGGCGAGGTTAGTCAAATCGTTAAGCATGCCATTGATATCGGCTATCGTCACATTGACTGCGCTCGAATCTATCTAAATGAAACTGAGGTCGGTGAAGGCATTGCAAGGAAAATCTATGAAGGAAAAGTGACTCGCGAGGAACTTTTCGTCACTAGTAAGGTAATCAAAATTATGTGTGTTTCTTAGATCTGCGGGACATATAATTTCATAGGCAGATTTGTATCGAAATTCAATCCCATATTCTAGTCTAATAGATTTTTATATTATTTTAGCTTTGGAACACTTTTCACAGCCCTGACCTCGTGGTTCCAGCTTTGAAGAGGTCATTGCATGACCTTAAACTCACATACGTTGACTTGTATCTTATCCATTGGCCCATGGGGTATCAAGAGAAAGGTGAATTGTTTCCAAAAGACACTCAAGATAAGATAATTTACAGCGACGTTGACTACGTTGACACTTGGACAGCCATGGAAACATGTGTCTCATTGGGTCTTGCAAGGTCAATTGGTGTGTCCAATTTTAACAGCAAACAGATTGACCGCATTTGGGAGAATGCTGCGATTAAACCCGCTGTTAACCAGGTATCCGTTGATTTTTTATGTATAATTGTTTGGATTTCATATATAAGAGTTGCTTGCTGGTTCAAACAGATCGAAGTCCACCCTTACTTGAATCAGAAGAAACTGATTGCTTACTGCAAAGACAAGGGCATGGTCGTTACCGGCTACAGTCCATTTGGGTCACCTGATAGACCTTGGGCCAAACCAGATGACCCAAAGTTGTTGGAAGACGAGAAGCTCGTGCGATTGGGGAACGAGTATGGGATGACCCCGGCTCAAATTGTATTGAAATGGGTGGTAAGAAGTGCAAAAACCTGTACTACCAATGATTGCCAACCATTACAAAATGTATTTTCTTTATTCAAGATTTCTCGCGGAGTCGTCACTATCCCGAAAACTGTTACACGTGACCGTCTTCTCGAGAACGGAACTCTTTGGGATTTTGAACTGTCTGAACATGACATTAATATTATCAATACATTTGATGTGAATGGGAGAGCTTGTCATGCGGCCTGGCACAGCGATCATCCACACTTCCCATTTAAGGAAGAATTCTAATGAATTGCTTCAATCGTTCAAAAAAAAATACTTCGTCTAAGAAAGATTGTTATTTTTGAGCATTAATGACAAACGTTACTGAAATAACTAAGTGAAGCATGAAATGTATGTCTTCTAATCAAAATTGTAATGAAATACCGTTGACAAATAATAATAAATATGATACGTTTGGGTT
Source organism: Protaphorura quadriocellata (assembly GCA_034698945.1). Lineage (NCBI taxonomy): Eukaryota > Metazoa > Arthropoda > Collembola > Poduromorpha > Onychiuridae > Protaphorura > Protaphorura quadriocellata. The sequence goes on from JAQGCA010000717.1 coordinate 7,125, forward strand.
TGAATTACATTTTATTAATCTGCTCGTTGTGGGCGGTGCATCAAGTTTTAAGTTTTAGCTTGGGCATGATCTTTACATTTCTTTACTCCCAAATCAAGCTGGTTGGACTTGGCTTAATATTTGATATATTCTATTGACACTAGACCTCAGTTTTTGAAGGTACCACTCCGAGAAATCCACTGCGTCCAACAGAATGATTAATTTCTCCTCTATTCTGTATAATTATGGTGAGCCCTGAAGGCCCTGATAGCTGCTGGTCAATAAATCTATAGCATGCCAAAAATTAAGCCAAATGTAACACGCCGTCAATTAATATTCCTATGTCGTTGAGTTGAGAAATCGTTATAGTTCCGTATATCAAGAAATGGCCAGTACTGTGAACTATTACATTCGCAATTGGAAAAACTTGTACAATGAGATTAGGCTTCATGTTTCTTTATTTCAACTCAAATCTATTAGTAATGGAATAACTTATTTGAATAAACACATTCCAAGGACTAGTTCAAAACTTAGATTTTTATTTAGTTTAATGTAATTCTTAAGTTGACTGATTCGACAAGATGTCAGCGTTCAATCTTCCGATCGTCTTCCTTTCTTTTTTGCATCCATTTCAGTCAATCCATCAGTTGAATTGGATTTTGGAAATGAAATATATGGATTCGGTCTGGTGCGGATGGAACGGATTAAAGTTACAGGAAAATACTTTTAGCCTTTTCGGACATTTCGGAGCGAAAGCGGATGACACAGGAAAGGGATTTTTGCGTAAACATGTAACGAAAATACTAAAATTCTCTATTATTTAAGATTAGCGTCCAGACGAACTTCAAATAGACAAGACAGGGCACAAAAAACGGCAAGAAAAATGTCAAGATCTCCGAAGTTTTGAGTGAGCGATGTATTCAAAATAAGGTTATTCCTCTGTGCATTTTCAACTTGTGATTTGACAATTGCGCTGTACACATTTTGTAGTTCCAAAAAATCATTGTCTTCAAAAAACAAAAGTTTCTCCTTTTTTAACGCACACAGTTGGAACCTGATTTTAACGAGGAGAACCATCAAGTCAACAGGCTTAATAATTGTGCTCAATCAGTCACTACTCGTCATCATCGCTCCTAAGAAAAAAACATACGGTACAATTGAGTTCAAAAATTCTTGCTTACATACTACTGAGACTTGGGTTTATTCTAAGTAGTAAAAAATTGAAAAAAATATTCTTCAAATATATATTGTACCTATTTTCTCGAGACCAGATATTTGGGGTCTGGGCTACGACCTGTAAAACTATCTTATAAGATGCATCATGTAAAAGATACATTTATTTTATTTATAGCTCCAAGTCAAAAAATGTCTGAAGATGTCTAAATGTACACAGAATATAATATTTTGAGATATTGCACATGCCCGGTCATGTTGATTCGCACTACTTTACTATAACCCTGTTTTACCACTTAATTGTTTTTCACATTTAAGAGGTTTATCAAAAATGACACTATTTCATTATGGTTTGATCGAGGAAACTGCAAGTTCATTTTTATTAGCCATTCTTACGACCGGCTAACATAATTTACTAAATGTGGTGAAACAAGTCCCAGCGACCTCATGCATGGGCTGGGGCTACATGAGACGCCCTGGTCTTGTATTACCCCATCTCTACCCCACGTCCAGCTGGCAATATTCGCTATAATTCACGAACACATCCTTTATTCTACGACCAAATATTTATTAACTCGGTCGCCTAGGACAGGTGACAGTGTGCTCGCTCACACATTAATCACTAATGACCCAATGACCTCAATTAAATTGAAAAATTGTGGCCAGTTGCGTATACTCGGCCAAAAAGAGTATTACCTGTATGGTTATCTGGTGAAACTAATTTCAAGTAATGAAATCTCAAAGTAGGGCATTTGTAACATACAAAATCCATTTTTATTTGCAAGAGAATAAAAATGGAGCCATTTTGATAAAACATTGTAATTCCGTATGAAATGTTTGATTAGACTTCATCACAAGTTCACATAAATAAAACAAGAATAACAAACATGGCTAACTCCTAAACATTCATATATACATATGTATACACATGACACATAAAGACATGGACAAATTCTACGCTACGGTACGGATTACCGATTTTAAGACGCAGAGTGGTTCGTCTCATGTCGATTTACACCACCGAGTTAATTGTTAGACGTGACGAATTCCAAACTATAGATCACGGCAATATGTCCTATTAAAATTAACATGGACACATTCTCAAAGCTCAAGCTGTGAGATTCGAAAAGCAATAAGAACGAGAAATGTCCAGAGAAGAACAAGAATTGACTGGAAGAGCATGAAGGAGGCAAGAGGGGCGGCACAGATGAGGACAAAAGATGGGACTGACAAACCGCTGTAAAGAAAGTAAAAAAAGAACCCAGGTGTGTTGTAGTTTCACAATGTCCATCGCATAATCTATTGTTAATTTTCACGGATGTAAAATGTCGGAATTTTTGCACTATAATATTCCAATGAAATAAACAACTTCGCAAAAAATGTAGTCAATACAATGAAAATAGCTATAAATGTCAAACTTGAATCGTTTCCGATTTCCGAGTAAGGAAATGCCAAAAATCATGATTTCCGAAACCACTTTTGTTCAAGTTAAAATTGAGTGCAGATTTGAATTGTCGGAGTATTCACTGCTAATGGGGTTCTGTGAATGATCGAGTAGAGTGCGGATGCCGAATCGAATTAAGGAAGTACTTCTGATTTCTCTATAAAATTTATGGAGAAAGCGTAGTGGGAGTAGTGAAAGTGTGTCGCAGTAAGTGGTGAAAGCCTGTGGCCTCGACCTTGTCGGGGTCACATGTCGCGCTTCTAGTCGGTCATTTACAGTATACACTCTGTATTGGTATTCGAAATTTTCTGATGGTGCACAAACGCAAATAAGTTGTAGGATTGGAATGATTACCGTTTTTGAACATACTAATAAAATATGATATCCCTTTTAGTCCATGCATTCTGCTACGAAAATTATATACCACGGCCTCACGAAATTGCTCGAAATTACTAAATGTCAGAGAATAAAGTGAAGGACACCATGTCATATGTACTGGACTAATCACATCCGATCAGAATGTCATTGCATCGACATTTTACATCCGTATTTGTGCCATAATTTAAGTAGTGTGTTGAATTTTAAAAGGTATATCGTAAAAATACCTTCGAAGTACGTCTTCCACAAACTAACAATAAAACCTGAACTAATCGTAAGTGTATAGAAAAATATAGGATATGATCTTAATTCCACCAAATGCATAACCAAATAAAACCAAGTGAGTGAATCTGAAAATTAGACACCGAAAAGAACAGGAAAAGAAACAGAGAACAAACATTTAAAGCGTTTAGGTCTAATCTTATTAAAGGATCTAGACAACAAGGGACAATATTCAAAGACAAATTCTAAATTCGTATATCCAACAAGAATCTTTAGGCTTCAGCTCAGTCATCCTGATCATGAATACGAGGATTTTACTAGCAGGTAATGTTTAGTACGCGGACGGAATTCTTTCTTACCTATTCACCCCAGAGAACACTATCAAACTCAAAAAATGCTCTAAAATTGTTCCAATACGGAAGTTCAATAAATGGATACCATTAGAAGCCTGAACATAGCATTCGGACCGTTTGATATTGGAGTGTCCATTTAGATAAAATTGATATTATACATGGCTGATATCGCGGAATGAATTTTTATACCATCGAAGTCCTCACATTCGTGCATGTTCTGGACAACTGTTTCTGAAAGCTATAAATTTTTGAACAATTTATTGGAATACTATCCCTTGTAAGCCCTTGATATGGTTTCTCCCTTTCAGTGCCAACCTACTTAATACACTTCGTATTCTGAATAATATGTTGTTGTACTATTCAATTTCGTAAAACAGCACTAAACCTCGGGTGTTCGAAGCAGTCGAAATGAACGTCGAAATTATATACTTGCGTTTTAAAAATAAATAGGTCTTACCAAAACTGATGCACTGTACTCTTCAATGTTTTGTACATTTACAAGGCATTCCAAAATTATATCGCCTTCAAAATTTGTTCTAGTTTCTGACAATCTTATTGAGGCATGGTTCAAATTGAAACGAAGTACTAGAAAGATTTATAAGGTTACCCCGCATAGACGCTGATTCGTGGATGTCAGTAAATCATTTCAGTGAAATTCGTAACACACACACTAAAGTGCTCGAAAACTAGGGTAGGCATAACGATCCACGCTGAAATCGACAAATCGTGACGTCATAATGAGAGGGATAAACCACTCATTGGTTATGTATCCATTCAGGGCGATTCGTGCAAATATTCCTAGTTTGTCTGCTTCAATTCGGATCTTAACTCAATACGATCAACCCAGTGGATCAGGGGTTTAAAATAGAATTAATTATGGGTCGTCATTCAGGACACCTCTGAAATTCTAAGCGGATAACTTACTCGGACGCAGATGGAATTTCCTCTTCCGAAGAACTTGATCTGTCTGATTTTGTCTTGGGTGGCGTCTCACAACTCACGCTCTCCTCTGTCGTCAATGTGGACGTTAGTTTCTCAATGGATCCCTGTAAAAAAGGGGTGTAATGATATTGAGATTTATCCATGCCGATACTATTTTACAATTTAATTTTTTTTATTACTATTTTGATATTTGATACTGCTTTTTATTATGGCCACTTCTGCCGTTTCGCTTTTAGGATATGATATGCGGTAAATGAGTGATTTTAAACCGAGATTTTTTGGGGATCTATAAAGATGAGTTCACTATTTTCGCACTCTCCAAAAAATTTGTCAAATACTGCTTAGACATAAAATGCCTGTGATTCTTGATGTGTAGATATCAGTGAAATGGTCGATATTTTTACATTTTTGACATTAAATATCCTACCTGTAAATTAGCCACTTCTTCACGAAGACTATGAACAACTGTTTCCTCTGCATGCTCACTACTACAACTAGAACTGTCTTCAGGTATTTCAACTGGTGATTTTTTCTTGTGCAACGGAACAATGACATGATTGTCATGTTCATCACCTTCTTCAGAATCATCCTCTTCATCCGCATCTCCGTCATCTTCATCTTCATCCTCTTCCTCTGATACATCATCTCCACAACCAGAATCACTCTACAAATATTAAATGAAGATCGCAGGGAAATATTTTAGAATTACTAGTCTGTGAAGGATTCGTGGGATTTAAAGCGTACTTTGTTTACTGGATTCGCGTGTGGGCCAGGAGAAAGTTTTCCATTCGTCATTTCATAGTTTGCTAATTTTCGGTGTTTATCTTCTGCCTCTAGAAGTTTCTTCTCAACTTCTCGCAGACGCTCTGCCACAATTTCATACTGTTCTCTCAGGGAGTCTGTAGATTTTAAAACAAATAAGTCATCCTTTCTACTCAAAATTCACTATATTATATTTGTACAGGGTGGTTCATAACCATTCCAGTCCAAGTAAAGGTTTTCACAAAATATAGACAAAGAACCATTTGTAGATCTTTATAGATTTTATAATAATTGTACTTGTGACTTACCCAGTTCATCTTTGTGTGCCTCCGTCAGTTCTGCAATTAGCTCAGCGTGAGAAGAATTTTCTTTCTCCATTTTTCTCCTCAATTCCCAGTTATCCCTATCAGCTTGAGTTCTTAATTTATCCAACTCACGATGAGCCCAGCTCTCTTTTTCCGTGATTGTGTCTTTCAGCTTGGAAATCTTATGAAAATATTAGAAATGAGAATTATGTTTATATATTCATATTTCAAGTAACCCTCTTTAAAATTATCTTTTATGAAGTAATTGACCAGGAAACCGCTTCCCACGTCAGATTCAATCCGTGTGATTTATCGCATAAAGCATTGTGAGTACAAATAGGACCGTTTTGTTAGGAGATTATTTTTGGTCCAAAACATATTCTAAAAAAAACCTTCACAGAATTGCCAACATATGAGTTTAGTAGTGAGGAATCAGAAAATAATTCTATATATACCAAAAGCCTTAAGAGAGACTTATTATAACTGGAGCAGAGTATTGGAATTCGGATCTCAAACTTTTCACATTTGTATAAAAATGAAATCTATCCACGGAATACCTGTGACTAGTAAATCTGGTACGAGGTTAACAATTACTGGATTTTTATACCTGAACAAATATTATTTTATTGAATCGTTCACTTGTGCCCGCAAATGAAGATATTTTTGAAAAAGAAAGTTGGAGAAAGTGGGTGAAAGTTACCTCTTGGGCCAGTTCCTGTTTCTGTCGTTCGAATCCTTGTTTGAGAGAAGAAAGTTCTTGATCCTTGTGAAGTCGCATGGACTCAACTGCCAAGTGTTTTTCCTCTACATGATGCTTAGCTAAGTCTTGTTTCAGTCTTGAGCACTCCGTTCTCATCCGATCCTCAAACTAAACATACAAGAATCAAAACTGTAATCCGACACAAGTCAAACATTCACCATAATCCCCTCATTTTTAGCTATTATCCATAAACTTCAAGACATTTTCATCCCATACTGTCAGAATGATCGACAAAATAATATGCCATCTCAATCCGTCGTAGCTACAATGCCTGCGGATTGTTACTTCAAAGTTGACTTTCTGCACTGGGCTCTTATCTACTACTAGGGGTGACTATCCTAGATCAATTGGATAGTACACCATTCTCAAAGAAAGAGTAAATGGCGATCGATCATACCTCGAGAACGAACGTCAAGTAATCCGTATTTATTCAACGGAATGACGAAGAACTTCAAAAACCATAATTCCTACAAGTGGTAACATGGCTTGTATTCCATAATTGGGATTTTCTGTCATTTTCTTAGAGAGAATTCCCTGATTGCAAAGATTTGTTAACAAATTATTCTTAGTATACAGAGTACACTAAAGTTTAGGGAATTAAATTCAAATAAAGTACAAGCAAATTCTCACCGGAACCGTGTATCAAGAAATTAAACTTTCACCTTGCATGTTGAATGGAATATTGTATAAGTTCCGGATATTACACCAAATATCATGGGGTGTAAATTAGAAGCAATTTTTTTCGGAGATGCTATACCGAAATTGTGTATTGTCCCAAATTCTAGGAATTCTAATTTAGCACAGGCGTATCTGTAGTTGATTACACGTGCGGCGTGCTTTCTGACGTACTCTTAGAATGAAGTCTCCAAATAATTACGAGACGAATAAAGTGGTGTGTAACTAATAAAGTTCCAGATGTAGTGCACGAAATTACAAGGTTACCGAAATTAACGGGTACGTTTATAAACCATGTTGAATGAGTACTTCCAGGAAGAAACGTGGTTGAATTAACTCTTGAAATCTGTTCTGCACTTGGAATGCGAGAATTGACGAACGTGCAGGAAAAAGTAGTCAAGTCAAGACTCAATTATTACATTAATCATCCAACTCAATCAAAGTTTTCCTTAGGAAATATGTAATTGCATTGGTAGATTGTGTAGGTAGTTAATTAATAACTTTTGTTCAAATTCATTCATCCATAGGAACGTTGGATTTGGAGATAATTACCTACACCAAAACTTACCTTGGCATTCAGTTCCAATCTCTGTTTCCCAAGTTGGACATGAACATTTTCCTCTTGAACTTCAAGACGACGTTGATGATTTGTTTGAGTCACTTGAAGATTTGCTTTTTCTTTTTCCAAAAGTGTCCGTATAGTTCGCAAGTCATCCCGAGCCAATTTTTCCGTGAATTTTAAGTGCTCAATTTGTCTGGAGGCGGATCTCATACATTTTTGTTGTTCATGAGTTAACCCTCGAAGTTGTATCAGTTCAACTTCATATGATTTGAAATGACTAACCTATTTTTAGAATAACTTTAATTAGATTATAAACTATGACCTATAGTGAAACCTGTTTCGGGTGATCACTTTTGAGCGATAAGAATAATAAGGTGTTGTAGGTCGTATGAAATACCGTAAATCAAGGATTTTAAGCCGAGTGTCGGATTCAAGCCACGGCTTTCTTTCGATTTCTCCGTTCAGGCCTGGAATTCTGTAATATCGACATAGTCGAATAAATACCAGCCCAAGTCGACCTCCTAATCTCAAAAAATGGTCTCCGAACACAGGTGGTCTCTCAAGCATGTTTCACTATTTAAGAAAATGTTCAACTCTACCTGTCTCATTTGTTCCTCAACCAGAACTTTCTCTTCTTTCATTTTTTCTCTTTCTTCGATTATGTCTTTGGAGACTTCAGTACGGACTTCTTTTAACTTTTCTTCCATCTGAAACGCATCAATTTTAAACCAATTAGTTAAATCTTAAATAAACAGTAATGGGGAATCGACCGAAATCCATCGTAATAAATAAATTGTCATCGTGTGGTATTGAACTACGCAATGCCAAAGATGAGGCTGCAAAATCAAGTGTGAATAACTTTTTTCTAAAACCTATTTTAGAGTTTAGCTTCCTTGTTTACGCTCAGTTTCATCTGATTCATAAATGGCTCAAATACTAATATTTGGCACGTAGTAAATTGCACTTCGCCATTTAAGCAGCCCAACCCAGTTCAGTGTTGTGTAATGTACGTAACCAAATTAGGCTGAATTGTAAACAAATGCATGAAACTTCGGGTTTTCCACTACGCATTTCTATCCATTCCCTTCCCACGTAATTTTCTTCTTGTTGAATGTTAGGAAACGATGTTCACAAAACAAGTAATTAGGAAATCCGGATTCTTGCCAATCCGAACTTTACGAGGATGAAAATCAAATAAACATTAACGTTCTTTTATTTCCAAATATCTCTGATTATCAGAAGTTGAGTTCACTAACCGGTTGATGCAATCGATGTTCTCTACATAATTAGTAGTCCATATTAATCATGAACCTATGTAGAAAATTGGTGAGTTTATTGGTCGCCTTGTAGTCTAATGTTAAATGTCTAATTGCAAGTATCTAAATACTCCAAACTGATCTCCTATGTAAGTAAAGAAATTTTGTAGAATACTGATTTATCCCACCGGTTGCAAAATTCAAACATGGCTTGATTTGAAATATCATTTCAAGCATTTTATTACCAAAACAAATCGTGTCCTTCCAAACTCTAATCCATTATTTTCATCCAAGGTTACAACTTGTAATTCAGAACAACTACGTTGCATTTATACATTTCGTAGGACTTGTCTCATTATTTTATTTTTAGTCAGGTGATTACTGGTTTTGCTGAAGCGTTTCACTGCTTGTGCTATTTTTATTTTTAGAAACCAGGCCCATTATACTGAAACTAGAATTGTCGCCACGGAAGAAGACTAGAAGGAAAGCGAAACCTGAGATTATACGGTTTTGTGGTGAGGATGGGAAAATCGAAATGTGTAGAATGACAATGACAACTACAAGAATCTGAAATTCTAACACACACGACAGTCCTAAAAATCGTCTGATGTCAGCGAATTTCAATGTACGTATGTGTATCGGGTACGGGATCGCGATAATAAATATTTCATTTCATGGTATTTGAATTCAGGATTTTGTGACAGGAAGGACGACGGACTCGTCAATGTCCAGGTGTTTTTGGTTTTTCCTGTAAATCCAAAATCCTCTCACCTGTCTGTCCTTATCCTGAACCTTCTTTTTACACGTGGACTCAATTTGTCGAAGTTTCCACTCAAAGTCATCCATGAGTTGTGATTCTTGACTGGAGCATGTGGATCGAAGAACCTCAAAATCACGTTCAAATTTATTCTGAAGTTTAATTTTCTCCTCCAGAGCATCATCCAAGGCATTTTGAATTGCTCTCATCTCTTCTTCTCTCTCAACCTCGATTGCCTCATGTTCTTCTGTCAACCGATCTCTCTCTACCTCCAGGTCTTTCACTTTCTTTTCCAAACATTTCACCCGGACTTGGAAGTCTTTCAACGCTTTCTCTCCGCTGAATGTACTTTCTTCCACTCGGCTCAGGTTCTCTATTAGCAACAACAGAAATGTCCAATTCAAAAATTTAAATTTGAGAGTAGGCATGTACTATTTAAAATAACCTAAAAAGAGTAAAGAAATATGAAATAACAATTTTTAAGCTATTTAAAAACTTTTGTTTAACTAAAAATTAGTTTTTAAGTTAATTAAGTCAGCCTGTCCAGTACAGGGTGTCCGAATAGGATTGGAACACCATGGGGTATTAGAGTTGGTTAGCTAAAGGTACAATAACCGCCAATAGCACATTTCTAAAATTGACAGAATTTGGAACTTTTGTCAAATTGAGACATTCGTATTCGCCCAAAATTCTAGTAGCACAAATCTATCCACCAAATTCCAAAATTTTGATCTTCACAACCGGATATGTCAATCGAAAGTCGAAACGTTCCTGGGGTATCAAATGACTAGTTACAAAATGCTTTACGACATTCGTGCATAAAGGACGTGAGCTCGGATTTTTTTGTAATGGTGCAATTTCTTCAGGTAATATAAAAATAAATACTCTAACAAGATTTGCCTGCAGGTCTCATTCTTGGATCGACATTTCATGTTTATAGGTCACGGTCGTTTTCGCAATGCATGCAATTTAACATTGGACACACTGCGTTGAACCTCGACTCTGTGACTTAGATGCTTTATGTAAAAGAAAAACAAGGAATATTTTCCATTTCAGTATTACCTAATCTAATTTCCGTCAAAGGAGACCTTGTCTAACTTATCTTGGATAAACACAAGTGTTGTCTTCTGCATTATTGAGATTGGGCAAGTGCCAGTCCTTGCAATTTTTTTAAAATAACTCTCTCATATGTCCTCACATAAATTATTTTAATTTTCGCCAGTGATTCATTCATGAATTTCTTCCCGATTTCATCTCAACTCTAACATTGTCCTTTCTGGTGAATTATGTCATGACATGAGATGGGAATTAATGTTCTCGAAAGTCAGAAATATTATGCAAAGCTTTTCAAATCTTTCGTCACACATGTCTGTTCATGTACATATTTCGCGAAGATCATAATTTTCGATATGAATATGACGCTGAGCTTGTCGTCGCAGACCATCAGTTTCAATTAGCGTCTGCTGTTTCAAATTTAATATTAGCGACGACGACGACGACCGCACTCACCACAGAATGATAAATTGGCAACTAAATAGCCCTGGATTGGACGGTTATTATGAGTGTGCTGAGCAAATTGGCGTGTCTAATTAGTCTGTGGCGTCTACAGTCATCGCTTCCCGGGAAAAAATCAGTCGAGCGAAAGAAAAAGTACTAAACGGAAAACGAGGCGAGGGTTTCCATCCTGAATCTTCATTCAAAATATCACTTCAAATGCCAATTTCTTTTTATTTACGCTTCGTTGCCAAGCAGAGCTGACGAAGACACCCACAGGGTGTTTCAAAACCAATTTTACGACCTGTGAAGAGTTTGACAACTTTATAATGCATTGCATTGCTGAAGTGCATGGTGAGTTTCCGTTTCACCTCCTCTGTATGAATTACTAGTTTTATAAAGTATGGTCACAAGGTACGATATAACGTACGTAGGGTTCATGTTGCATAGGTCATGCCTAATTGTATGTATGTATCGTTTCGTAACATCGCGAACGTCAATTAATGAATGTATTATTTTACTTTTGACGCCTCAAAGTTGGGATTTGTCTGAAATATTCCATCAGACTAAGTGTTATGCTGTGTCCGTTAGCCAATGTTTCCATTATTACGAATATAATTGCCAATTAATATGGAGAGAATACAAAGAATCTAACTCTGTAAGGGTAATCAGGAGAATAATCACTGTCACAGTAGGAATTGAAAAGTACACCTCGACGTGCTTTTTAGTCCTAGTGACCACAAGAACGCATTGACCTATTTTTCGTGGGGACCTTCACAAACACGATTCGGCATGTCGAAAAAGCAATGTTAGAATATAAGAACATGGATTCCCCGAAGACATGTTCGAATATTTTGGTGAGAGGTGTTTACTATCATTTTATTTGACCTAAAGAAAGGCAATCTATAAGTTGGAAGAACTCGAGGGCGGAAATGTCACTTAACAACATTGACCCAAACTTTATCTGCCTTTGAAGAAGTTGTAAGAATAAATCGTAGCATGCCTGAGTTGTTTTCATACATTAACCAAATTTTATCCGGGATCAAAATCTGATGAGAGCGATTGTTACTCGCCATATCCACAATACTGTACATTAATTTTACTCTCAAGTTAATTCCTTTTACCTGATTTCCTGAGTAACTCTGCCGTGAGCTCATTGTTCTTTTCCCTCAAAGCCGCAAGTTCAGTCTCAATACTTTGGACTGTAGCGAGCGACGTCTCATTTTCCTCCTGGATTCTCCTCAATTGACATGTTAGATCTAGAGAGAAAGTAGAAATAAATGGGAAAATCCCAGTTTTCACTCATAACCCGACAAGGAACAAAATTCAGACGTAACAGAATCTTCAAGGTTATAGATTACAAACTTTTATTTTGACGACTGATGGAATTTTGATTTCTCGTTACAAATTGGACACTCTCGTAATGAGCAATAAAATAAATTTTACCGATCGAGATTAGATTATGACCAGAAAGGGAATTATGAATACTGAAGATGACTTGAATCTTAAATGGATTTCTCTTTCAAGATATCACGTAGATAGAAAAACTTATGGGTTTAATTGAATTCATCTGCCTCAATGTAGTTACAAAAACTATTTATTAAATTCCTATGAAGAGTGTTCCCCACGATTCTGGACGTCATACTAGTCATTCGGTGGCGACCAATCCTGTATCCACGACCAACTTGCTGAGAGGACCTCGGTCGCCTGGGACTGGCTTTATTGTATATTTGTCACTGTATCACTTGAATCGACAAATCGTAATGTCTAAATTTCGACTAATCCGAATACAAATACAAATGCGTCGAATTCTTGTCCCTTGTGAGTAGGAGCGGGTGTAGAAGTCGGATTTCATTTCTACCTTCAATTTCAACGATCTTATTATCTCTGTCGACGGACAACATGTTGACGTCCGCGTGGAGCAAACTAATTTCAGTGTCCTTGGCCAATATTTTGGATCGAACTTCATCCAGCTCAACCATGGCATTTCGCTCGGCCTCAGACAAATCTCGCCTGAAAAATCAAATAATTTAAATTAAACTCTCACACATCCACATGAAAAGAAATTGCTAGAACTCAAACCATTATATCAAATACATTAAAACAATAACATACTGCACGATGGCAATAATTTTGGGCTTCTGTGTAGAATATGTAATGTACACGTCATTCTAAGCTATTTTCGAACTAATCATATTTAACAGACTTTAAATGTCAATGTCGGACGGCATTGTTTCAACTTTCAAGGCAGGTTTTTAAGTTTTGAGGACAAGGTCCAAGTAAAACTCCGGTAAGATGCCAGAAGTATCATATGGGAACCAATTTTACATTTCGAACCATATCGGACGGTGCGGCGATTTCTTTGAAATGACGTAGTAGATTAGCGCGCATCCAATAATAATATTAGAACGAAGGTTTTTCAAGGCAAGTGATTTGAATACAACAGCCAATTGACTTTAAGGGTACCTGACTTTAAGGGTCATCTAAAACAAGACTATCACATTCCAAGGTCAATTTTGTAAGGACATTATATTCACGGGAACGTTTATGGTACCATTCTGGAGAATTGACAATGTAAAAATTCCTTCACATGCCTTCCCTTTTGAAGTTAGTATTAACAGTCTAGATATTGTACTAGTCATTCGGTCAATTTAGTCAGTGAGGTAACGGCCAGGCTACTGGGCATGCAAGTGACCGGACGTCACTCCTCATTCGGCGTATCGTTCGAAGGTCACCTCCATGATTGGGTCAAACTAAAAATTATCTATTCATGAGAAAAATCCAACTCAATTCCGATGAAACATACTTGAAAGCTTCAACAAATTCAGCACATTTTGCATCCACATTTCCAGACTTCAATTCATCACTACTCTTTGGATCCGGTTCATCAATAAAATCGATGCCCTTGCTCAAATCCGTTAAGCTGAAGTACTTTGAGTTGGAATTCAAGCTTGGTTCACTCTCACCCAGTCCATGAAACTTAATATTTCTGTCCTTGAGATCGACGTATCGGTTATCCGTCGTCGTCGGATCATGCGGACTCGTTCTGATCGAGTCATTATCATCGGCTGAAACAATGTTCCGGGCCAAATTTGATTGGCTTTGGCTCGCCGACACGTTAGATGTCTGCAATGGCGATGCTGACGACGCACTACCACAATTATCGTTCGTCAAATTTTTGTTCGGATTTTTCTCTTTGTCTTTGCTATCAATACTTTTTTTTCGTTTGAATAAAAATCCAAACATATTTAGAGTTCCGGAAGGAGATCACTAGAAGAGTTCAACAACACACATACACGAGGTCGACGCCATGTCGGTGTCTCTAAGCTAATCGGAACAAAATGTAGGGATTTACGGAAACAGAATAAATTCTTCAGGAATGATAACACGGATCATTTTCTATCCAAGACCAAATTTAAAGTGAGATCAAGAGTAGTTCCTGACTTTAAATTCTAGAAAGAAGTCGAAAAAAATAGAAGTGGCTTTGGATACATTCAACCCACTAGACATACACTACTGGTTGTCGGCAACAAGTTTCGGAACATGTGCCAAAAACTAGTAAAAGTTTTCCACTGGCTAACATTGGCATGGCATGAAGAAAGAACCGGTTGGTCTATCGTAGGAGTTTCTAAGTTTCTTTTAAAGTAAGTATTGCAGAAGATGAAGATGCATTCGGGAGTGATATTTTTAGATCTGCATACAACATGGTGACGACCCTAGAAATCATTTGTCCTCTTCAGATTCTTATCTCGTATTTTACAACTTTCTCAAATCAATCCTATCACTCAGCTGTTCTCTCTCCAGAATTGTTTGGAGAAAAAAAAGTGCAGACGTAGCTTTTGTTTTATAAATAAAGTATTTATCGAGTTACCGCAAAAAAGGGAGCACGAAAGAAAATTGTCGTAACTTATACTTTTGAATGTTTACATGAGAGTCTGTCTGAGGATGACGGTGGTTCTAACCTTGTGAATAAAAATGGATGAGCTAATTCGGAAATTGTATTTCCGGCCGGCAAGGATAACCTTTGTATTTTCTTACTGAAAATAACCCAGAACATATCTCATGCTCCAAATATCCAGACTTATTATATCGCGATATCCTTCGAAAATAATGAAAATCGTCTGAGGCCTTGTAAGATTTTGATGTTTGAATTTAAAATAAAAAGATTAGGACAAAACTTGTACGGTATAACGTGTGTTCTGCCGTGTCCTTTCACAGATTCTATAATTTTTGTAATATCCGAATTAGTAAATTTTCAAAATGAATAACGCGGGCCACGGAATCCCGATATGGGCTCAAAGCCTATTCTCATGTTTGTAGTTGACATTCATCAAAAGCATTCGGAGAAATGGCGAATTTTTATTTCGAAAGCTAGGGTTTGGCTATTAATGATTCTCCAAAGAAGACAAATATTTCAAATTGAAATGAAAATCTTTGCTTTATTGTTATTCAAGAAATTTGACTATTCAAGATGATTATCCCATTTCTATCTGCATTATGTCAATTCATAAATATATGGTTGGTAAAGCAAATAATGCATTAAGTTGTAAAGTGGGCAGGTGTAAAATTCAAACTCCAAACGTGATTCAAATCTCTCAGATAATTTTGGCTAAACTTAGAGTCTATTTCATAAAACGGTGCACGCCGCAAGCATATGGGGATTAATATCGACGCGGCAGTATGATTTAGCGAAACTCATTATCGTTATTCACAAACATCTGGAAAATTCTAGCTCTCGATGGTACGGCCTAGAACGCAGGAAATGAAGTTCTAAATCGTCTGAAGGTATTTCAAAAAATGAAGTTGATAAACATAAATAGTGCCAGGCAGACATTTTGTGGTAGATTTATCTCAATATGGAATATAGAATCTACCACGCAGTAAGTCAGGGTTTAATGCCTCTAAGATGGTGAAAATTGAGTTCGTGGATACGTGGGCGTCGATTATACGGAATTATCATATGTGATGTCTTATCAGAAAACAACATCAAATATAGAATTACGCTGCGTTTCTCCTGAAGTCAACTGTACTTTGCCAATGCTTACTTCAAGAAAATTAATATCCTCAAATGATACTTTTATTTTTTACAGCTGTGGTTGTCAATGATCCTAAAACAATTTATTGCAGTCTTGGGACACGCATTCATGCGTCGCATCGGTTTTGGCAAATACCTTGACAGAAAAGTCTGAAAGTTTTCCAAACTAGCATCTCGTCACAGGAATATGTCGTCGGCTGAAAGACAGGACACGCAAGAGGTCAAAGGCTGAAACAAATTGGCCAATTATTGCCACTGAGAATATCTCAAAATTGTCTTCTTCCTTATTCAACCTTATCGAACATATTCATCAGAAAATTTGAATGACCGGTGAACCAAATCTACTGCGTACATGCAAAGGAAA
Source organism: Protaphorura quadriocellata (assembly GCA_034698945.1). NCBI lineage: Eukaryota > Metazoa > Arthropoda > Collembola > Poduromorpha > Onychiuridae > Protaphorura > Protaphorura quadriocellata. Next base: position 23,586 of record JAQGCA010000717.1, read on the forward strand.
GACGACGAAATCGCTCCGATCAGGTAGAAGGG
>JAQGCA010000718.1:0-23617 GCA_034698945.1 Protaphorura quadriocellata
TCATATTTACTGTCACTTAGGTTGAAATGTGGGTGAAAATCTTGGCATACGTAAAAAATGAAGACTTGAAATCAATGCGAGGTGTTTGTGTTTTCATGAGCACCGTCACTCTTCCAATGGTTCGAACCAGTTGTTTCATTTTCGACGGGAAAGTGAGGTTTGACTCGTCTTCATTGGCTGATTTGGATGAGGTCAACTGGGACTGTGATTTGACTCGACTGACTTTGCCATACTTTCGTATCAGAAGCGTTCGCAAAGAACGGATTCCAAAAAATTATAATTGGGAAAAAGTAATTACCGGGAACAAGTCGATTGTTAAAATTTTGGAGTTGACGGAATGTGATCTCCATTGGATGGACATCTTGGATGTATTGAATTGTTTTCAGTCTCTTGAAGAATTTACGATTTCCTTTAAAGAATCCGCAGAGCTTGGGATACATTTCAACGGTAATTTAGAACGCGGGTTGGGTGATGGACTCGTTCTTGAAGAAACTTCTCAATGGAAATCAAAATACGGTGATTCCGTTTTCCCAACACCAATTCCAACTTTAAAGACCGTCAAAATTGAACTTCCATTCATGCAATGTGCGAACACCGTCCTCCGAATTCTGGAACGCAAATGTGAAAATTTGGAGAATTTGAGTATTACGATTGATCCTGACCGAATGGATAAAACAAGCCTTGATATTTACGTGGGTGAACCGCGGGCTTGCAGAATCGAAACCGGAAATCTACTTTTAAAAAATGCTGCAACTTTAAAAAAGGTCACTCTGAATGTCACCTCGGAATCTCCATTGGAATACAATGAATATTTTGCTAAAAGTTTTCGGACTATGGGAGTTCTACTCAGTATTTTTGAAATCCGAGGATTGGCGTTGGAAGAATTTGTTCTGGAAGTTCCTATGTATTTTCTTGGGACAAATCCTGTGGATGAGCACGCGAACGGGTTGAGGGAATTTTGCTTGGCCCCATTACGAGGATTCTTGGCGGATCAGATGAAAAGCTTGAAAATTTTACGACTTTCTGGATTTGGGTGGTATCCTGGTGCAGATGAAATGTTCCAGAAGGAAATCATTGGCGATGCGGTCGATGTTTACACAAAAATGTTGGTACTTGGTGGCAAGACCGGAAATAAACCAAATTGGACTCTGGTGAAGGATAAAATGGACTCTTTGGAAATTGAATGGAAAGGAGGGGACATGAAATCAGTCCCTGCCATTTTTAAGGTACATCTCTTTCTAAATTATCCTGCCTCTTCGTAAATGCATTCAAACATCTGTTTATTATACCCACAGGGTGACACGGATGCAGAAGCATTTGAGAAAGTCCGAAGTTTTTCACTCTGCAATAATTTGATAGCCTTTGCGGATTTTGACTTACCTTTCCTTCTGATCAAATTTCCTAATTTGACATCTCTGAAGATCATTAACTATTCCAAATCAGATTGCTTCGGGCAATGGGATCCAAATGACCCGAGCACAACAAGAAAAATGGCTCCTCGGATGTTTAATATTGAAATCCATGATTGTCCGTTTCAACTTCTTTTGGAGAAATTACCGAAATTGCATACATTGCATTTGGACTGTCATATGCAGGATATGACGGATTTTGGATTAACGGGGATCTCAGATAAGGCGTTGGCTCGAATGAAAAGCAAGAAATGTTATCGGATTGAATCTGGTGATCAAATCGGATATTCTCTTACCGGGCTCAAAAGTTAGTAAACATGGACACTACTACAGAGTCTTCCAAATGAATATACCCGGTTCCAAATATTTATAATTTTGAAAATACTGCTAAGAATTTCAAAAAAAATATTTTCACGAAAATATAGAAAAACTTGTTTTTTTTAGAATTTTGACATTTTTCGATTAGTGAAGGGTATTCTCACCATAACGGCCATTATTATTTTTACACTCGAAGAACCTAACAACGTTATTAGCATTCGATATTTCGAATGTGCAAAATCTCTGAATTTAAAATTAAATGTTGATATTCTGAAAATCTGAACAACATTTTAAAAATGATACTACCTGGAAGATTTGAAAAGAAATGTCGACGAGTAGTGGAGTTTAGTTTCAAACTTTCGAAATTTTGTATGCTAATAACGTTATTCTCCGGGAATGTAAAAGTGAGAATCGTAAGAAAAACAAGTTCTTTCGTCAGTACAAATATTTTTTTTTGAAATCTAGTCAATATTTTGAAAACTACTAATTTTTTGAAACCGGGTATATTCAATTGGAAAACCCTCACCCTTTCAATTTCTTTTTCAAAATCAATCAGTATTCATAATTTACTGTACGTTGAAGGACTGACGTCTTTGAAGCTCATTGGGCTTGACAAGCATGTCACAAATGCCTCAGTCTGGTTGGCTTTACGGAATTTGCCATTGTTGAAGGAATTGATCATTATTGGGAACCACAAGGTTAGAATTTTCACAATAAATTAATTAATATAATTTTGAAAATTTTGAAAATCTGGAATAGGATTGAAAAAAAATGGTAAGTTCATGGAATCTATTTTCAAACCTTCTAAATGTCGTATGCCAATAGGCTCTGGGAGTGCAAAATTAAGAAAGGTAGTGGACATACCCTTTGCTAAACACAAAATATAATAATTGTGGAAACAAACAAGTCCTTTCGACATTAGAAATATTTTCTTTCAAAAATCTGGTCTATACTTTGGAAACTTGGAATTGTTTGAAGTGCTCATACTCATTTGGAACACCCTGTATACGATTTTTACATTTTTCCTTTACATGTCCAGATTGTGTTAGGGAGGTGGAACCACTTGACAATCTGGACTACCCTGTAGTCTGTACTATGGAATAGTGTGAATAACGTAGTAGTCAAAGCCATTTATGAGACAAACTATTTTAAATTAATCATTTTGGCAGATTACCGAGACCGCCAAAAAATTCTTGAAAAACTTGTTGGAGAAAACGAAGGATTTTCGCTTGGAGATTGGAAAGCCGACCAAGAAACCAAACAGTGGGACCACAACTTACACGTACAGCCGCAGGGACTAAAACTAGTACAAATTCTTCACTGTGAAAAATTTAACAATTGGGAGTTCAGTAAATCGGATAGTTTCAATAGATAAGTGTATACAGATAAAAGTATACAGAATATAATAAGTGAATCGTATTCCGAAATAAAATGTGGTAAAATTTTGTAGCAAAAGCTCAAAACGTGTCAAAATCAAACGAAATTGTCAATCAAAATATAAAAATTACATTTCTCCTGAACACTTTCCAACTTGCTTCAAGCCATTTATGTCACAATGGTATAGTTCAAGAACCATTCATTTTTTCAAAATCCTTGATATGGACTCTACAAACAGGAAAAATCTGGAGGGACACTTTTTACACTACCTTGAGTCCAGCTTTAATTACCCCACGATGCATTTTCCATTCATTTCAGAATCGGCTTGGAATGTTTCAAACTGAAGTCAGATTAAACCAAAATCACTCAACTTAACTTTGTATCATGGGCGCTAGAAATTGTGAATTTGTTTATTTAAATGATCCTTAAATCTATGATTTTTTTAAAACTTTTATCTAATGAGCTTTTATGATCCAATTTTAGATTATTGAATTTTCGCAAGCCCATCGCAGCAAGTCCATTGCAGCAGCATGATGGTATATTTGGCCCATTCTGTCTAGCTGTGCTGGGGTTCGATTCCTCAGACTTGCACTCCACGTGATTGCTTTAAAGAAGTTTTTTTCACTGGTTTTTCCTACTACTAAATAGATGGTACCTACGTTGTATGTCTCCAGGACAAATTGGAAGCAACCCAAAAATACGGATGATGTTTGATTCGGCCTCAGCGGCTATGTCAATTAATGTGGGTGTATTTTTTTAATGAATTATCTTAGTTTTTTCCTTAAATCTATGATTTTTTTAACTTTACCTCATGAACTTTTATGACCGAATTCTAGAAGATTGTGATACAACATACTTCATTTGTGCACGAAAATATTGTTCAAACCCCACTCAGAGCATGTCCGTGGATTAAGGAAAATGGGTGTCAGGTCAAGGTCCGGGTTACACAGGTCAGAATAATTCCGCCTTAATTCTTAATCAGAAATATCCCGGTGCGGTTTCATCGTTATCCAAAACAATTTTGCGTACCGATAAGCTCTTTACAATTCGCAATTCGCAGTGATAACGCTTCTAATTCGCTAGACCTCCCTAATAGTAACAATCTAAGAGTTCTACACTCAACATTCGTGGCTAACTTATCAGTATTTTATGAACACCATTCTTTTTATTAAGTGCAGTCGGTGAGACTTTCCAACAGATATAAACGCATGCGTGCATTTTTACAAATACAGTATTATCCTCAATTATACGATAATGTGTATTGCCACTACCAGTACGATTTCTGCGCTTATATCATCTACATGATATAGTTGAAAAATAAAAATTCAATCTCAGTCGGACTCATAAATGAATTTCTCATTAGAAAGTTGTTGGTGTAGGTAGTTTGTAATGAAAAGTGAATTCTGTGTATCAAAAGATTTTAATGTGAATGTTATTTCAGCCTAGATGATATGACTGCGAGAAAGACCTTCTAATCAGAAAATATTGGCGACCCCGTTTCATTTTACTATGTGCCGAGTTCGATTCTCTCTTACTGACAATGAACGGTTTTTACATTTAGCCTCTTTTTCGTTATTGGAGTTCTCTGCTACTACTGCAAGGGATACCATTCCTAGTATATATGTGGAAAGCTAACCTGATCTCCACAATATATGCACATATTTTGAACGTGCTCCAGACCGAATGGAAATCGGTTGGTTGAGAAATTTTAATTTTAATTTTGGAATCCATAATATTATATTATATTTAGTACCGTGAATGCCACGACTTACCCGTAGTAATAAATTCGGAAAATAAACCTGAGAGATCAAAAATGCAGACCGATTCTGATAAGCAATTCAAACCAGGCTGTATTTTCTCAGTCTTTTCTGGTTGTCCCCTAGTTTTTATGTAGTATGTGGTCCTTTTGATTTTACTCTGACCTTAATGAAGAATATTATGAGCTCAACATTAAGCTCAAATGAGTCTCATTCTTCATTCAAGACGCTATTAGAACTATTTATCATCTGCAGATTTCGAACTTATCTAGTCATATCAAAAATTTAGTTAATGGAGTCTGAATAAGAAATAGTTTCCATCGCGAATAAAATCCAAACCAGTTCAATTGTCTCACTGTTGCATAATTCGTTTATTTGTAATTAAATTACAAATTACAATAATCCCAGAAAACAAATTTAATTTTCTGAGATTAGAAGAACTCACATTTGTCACATAAACCAAAATTACTTCAACCCTTCCTTCTACAAATTTCCAAAATCTTTTGTCGTGTTTGTGGAAGCTGGAAAAAATTATTCGCCAAATTTCAACTAAACAATACACGTGATACTGTTAAATATTTCAAAAGTCGTAATATTTCTGGAAAAACTGTGACGATGCTACTGGATTTTTTACTTTCACCTGTGTGTTTAGTTCACATTTTGTTTGACGTTCCACTCATTTAGTGTTCCCGCCCTACCCCAGTACATACATTTTACAAGGAAACCGTTTCAAAAGTGATATCTATTTAATCATGAATTTCTAGCTATATTTCTCCTCATGACACTCAACATGACTTCTCGGGTATGTTTCGTTGTGGTCATATTTTTTTTACAGATGTTTGTTTGTGAATGAAACACACTTTACCATGCGGGTACAAAATGTGCAGAGCCTGGAGTACGCAAACCCACAACAGTGCATTGCAATGTAAGTAGAGAAACTAATTAAAATCCCACATCTCGATTGAAGTCGCAATGTTACAATCATGTAGAATGAAACGGAAAGTATTTGCTGATTTAATCTTCTCCATGCATGCAATGGATTTTGGAAGAATGTGTGTTTGTGAGAGTTGCTCGAGATTAATCCGAATTCGGGTGAGTTTACGACGGAATTTAATTCCAGGTAACCACAGTATGTTTATAGGGTGGTGCAGAGGTGAAACTAAATTTTCAATAGAAGACATAAATTGTGGAGGCGCAGTATTGAGACTTAGTTTGAGACGTGAATGCCACCTGGCTTATTCAAAAAGGCTTGAATTAAAATATGATTTCATTAGATTGCATTGAGGTGTTTGAAAGTATTTGGAGGCGCACTCGTGAGACAAAAAACAGTTTGAGATACATGTGTCACACGAGTTATTCAAGAAGACTTGAGTTAGATTAAAATACACACAAAGTTTGTCTGTTGTGGTTGAGTAGTTGTCTGAGCTTATGAACTGAATAATAAATATTGTAAAAATCAAAATCCCCTGTTTCAATTAAGATATTTAATTCTTTGTGATCAAATATAGGCTTCAAAGTTTTAAACTCTCAAAATGCCGTATGCTAATAACGCTGTTAGTCTCTGGGAGTTCAAAATTAAGAAAGGTAGCTAATATCTGGAATAACCTTCGATAATCGTAAAATGTAAAAGTTGTAAAAGAAATACTAATCCTTTGAAATTTCATTAAAATGTTTTTCATTTGAAAATCTGGTACATTCATTGGAAACTATGCATTTTTAAAAGTATTCATTTGGGACACCCCGTAGTTCTCTGAACTTATGAACTAAACAATACATGTTAAATCCGCTGTTTCAATTAGATAATTAATTCTTTCTTTGTGATCAAGTCTGAAAAGTTCAGATGTGTATTTCTTATGTTGATTAGGTTGTCAGATCCGACAATCAAGAAACATGTAGAGTAGGTACATTAATCTTCTTCAGAATCGTATCAGACATTAGAATCTATTATCATTAGAATGAATTGAAATTGATCTGAAAATATTAAATCAAAGTATTAATTCCTAGTCGTTTTTGTTTATTTAATGGTAAATTAAACTCGTGCAATTGCTTTTAAAATTGTAAGAGAAGAACGTATGAAGTACTTCATTGTATATATACTCGAAGTGTAAACCGCGATGGCCGACTAACCGAACAATCTATTCTGGCTCACTCGTCAGCTTGAAGAGATACCTTTCCTTGTTTGAATGTTGACAACAGCGATAGATGAAATTCTTGCCCATAATATACGCAATTAACTACCTGGCTTTCGTCCCTTTCTGTATTTCAAGTGAAATTAAGGCACAAGAACAAAGGTACGAAGAGTAATGTCAGACATTGGTCGGCGTGTACATTTCGGGACCCGACGGCTGCTTTGTCCTCCCCTAGACAATGGTAGGGTACCCTTCCTAGTAACTTAGTAAGAAAACTCCGGTGCAGAGAAATGTGTTTACAGTGACCAGCTCGCATTTTCTCACTGAGAAATGATCCCCTTCACACAACGAAATAAACATCGATTACCCAAATGCTGTCAACAGAGTCAACTGACTACCTGAAACAATCCCACAGTCCTAACTGTGTTTTCATTTACTTATTAAGATACATCGAAGACTTGATGAACGGATGTGGGTTCATTAAAACTGGTGATTTGCACCTCAACCCCATAGTCATCTGGGATTACTGGGATAGTATGTAAGTCTTTGGACAAAAACAAGATACATTTTGTAAGGAGTACACAGTGGCGGTTCTAACCATAGGGCGAACAGGGCGAATGCCCTGTCGTCCTTAAATCTTGCCCTCCAGTAATTAAATATTTGCCTTATCCTCTTCACTGAAAGGGGTTAATACCTCTCATATCTCTCCTACGTAAAATTCAAATTCAAGTTGCTAGAAACATAATGATAGTTGAGAAAATTGATGCAGTATACTTCAGATTCCTTGGCAGCATGAGATCTGGCGTTTCGGATATTTTGAAATACTACACAGTGGTGCAACGTTATGTCGTCGAGTGAAAAAAGTTTTAGTTCGATGAACTGAATGAAGTCGTCTACGAGAAATTACACCGGGGAATCTCGAACGTCCGATTTAACAATACTGTCTGTTGAACGTGTACAGAGTAACAAGTTGTACGAGAATCCTTACTTACTAGTCCCCGAGGTGCCTCCTCTGATTTTGTCCGAAATTCATTTAAAAAATAGTATGACCGAAGTATGCCGAGGTACTACTCAAAATTCGATATTTAAAATTTGTTCGTAATTTTTGTAAAAAAATGCGTCTTTGCTCTCAAGACATCCCATGAAACCTTTCCCCAGAACTGATCTCAAGTCCGGAATTATTTTCAAAAAGCGAAAACAAAGTTCCTTTTAGAAAACCCTTCAAATATTGGCACATTTACATGTATTTTGGCACATAAATCAATATTAATTTAAGATTGTAAGACGAAGTCTTGCTTTCTGGGCGAAAAAGAATTCAAATATGCCAAGCTAGGAGGTATTTCATCTTCTAATTTTTCAAACATTTCAAAGCTTTTTTTTTATTTTTGAATGTTGGGTCTCGAGATCAGTTGGGGGGAAGAGGGGAAGTTCCATGGATATAAAATAATATCCGGTCAGGCAGCTGGACTTCATGTAATCAAAATAAGTCTAGTCGAATGTGAACTAAGGAAGTGGTTAAAACCTCTCGAAAATTGTATGAAATGCGTTGCGAAAATAAAATATTTAATGTTCCTTTCTAGCATAATTTTTTGCATACAGGTTAGAATTATTGGCTATTGCCCTATCGCCAAAAAATCCTAGAATCGCCACTGGGAGTACACTGTGCAAATATTCTGGAAAGTTGAATGGCAGACTCGTATTTGAATTCTGAAGTCTTTAAAATACAAGGAAGATCGTGAAAACCAAAACAAAACTTCTACGTTTGAAGTTTTGGTACGTCAAACAACGTGCATGGAGAGAAACATTTTTTATATAAAATATGTCACGGCGAATATTTATAGGGGTTCAACTTCATTCCACTTGTCGTAGGGAAAGTACTCGCGTTTCAAGGAGGAAGTCTAGCTGCGAAAAACTTCTTGAGATGCATAATATACCAAATCAGACTCTCCACAATGAAGTGATTTGGGGCTGAATGCCTCACTTTTTAAGCCCGATTGTATATACGGACTGCAGCAGACAAATAGACATACATTATTTCAGTCCTGCTATAACATCAAGTGGCTGCAGCAAAGCAAAATGCTATTCCAGATTTTTGGCGAAAGGTAGATGAAGGAATTTTTACTGTTTTCATAATATTAGTAGTTATATGTTCAAATATATTTAGTACATGATAACGCGACTAGAAGCAGAGTTCTCATTTAGTTTACATTTAGGAAATTCTCAAACATTCGTTTTAGTTCCTCTACAATTATCTTAACTGGGAACGTAAAATTGCTGTTAGCATTTCATTTTGTTAAAAGATACTGCGAAATCGAAAATGAATTCAATCACGACATATGGAAAACCTAACTCCAGAAACTGCTTAACAAAATTGCACTTTCCGAATCGTGATGTAGAGAAAGCCGTCATAGCTTCTCTTACTACCAATTATTTTCTTGTTCATTCAAAAGGTATTATGAACATCTCCACTTTATTAGGAAGTTAGAATTTTAATTTTAACTCTTCAGGCGAGAAATCTCGAAATGCATTAATTTCACTATACGTTTCAAGTTGTTATTTCAGCGCAATAGTCCGTAAAATATGTTGATTTAATTGTTGTTTTATTATTACATAATTTGATTTCCCGACGATCTTCTGCCTCGCAATCGGAATGTGTACAGGTGTTTTTCTAATTTTGTGAATCATTTATTTAAGCCACAATAAAACTCGTATAATAATGGTACGGCTCCCTAAATTCCTTACAAGGATTTTTTCATTCTTTCAATAAGATTAACGCTTTCCTACTACTGGGAGTACCCTTCCTAGCCGAAACGCGGAATAATCCGTTGTCTATAGGGAAAAGTGCGTGGCGATACTTGATCGTGTCTTCCAGTCACTGTTATTCAATAAGCGTTATTTTCTAGGATAATACTTTGGAATTTTGTATTATGTATGACGGTTGCGCCCTAAAAATTTGTTGCCGTATCTCAATTTCAAGGATTCACGTTTTCACATCAGGGATTCGACCATCCATCAATCTTGCACTAATAATTCAGAAATCACGAGTTACAATATTGAACTCCATTAGAAGAATATTAAACAGCTCATCATATGCATTCTGATAGTCAGCTATCGAGTGACTGATAAATGGACGGATGTAGTGTTTTTTGAAGATAATTATAGACCAAAAAGAGTTTCAAATGTGAGGCATCGAAGAGATCAACTAACAACTATTTTTGGTCTCGGGTTGTCGGAACTAACAATCAAGCTGGAGATTTTTCCAAACTTTTTCCAAAAATGTTATAGAGTAAAAAAAGTTTCCGAAATGTCATGAATCGTATAGATCGGCCAAAAGATTTTGTTGTTGTTGAAAAGAGAAGGTGCCGCTAACTTCAGGCTTGAATTTCAGTATTACTTGAACTGCATGAAGAGAATATCATACAAATCAAAATAGAAAGTAATAGTACAGGTGAAAATGTTTCATGTATTGACCGATCTAGAGGGTTTTGTGGAGAAATAATTCAAATTCAAATATATATTCATAATATTTATAACATTACAAGACGATCCGCGTTTATGAGATTCCATACACAACTACTTAATAGTAAATCCATCCGTTACTGTGCGGTTTAACTCGCGTTGTTATTAGCTTTTGGTGCAGTAATCAAACTTGAAGTTAGTTGTGTAAATACTATTACAAGGGTGTCTGAAATGCAAGACGAATGTTGAGTATGCCAACCTAAGTGTGACGAGTTAGTTAGTTAAGGTCTTTTATTCAGTCAAAAACTGATGTCAATATTCGAATCTTAAATTTTTCGTTATTGATTGTAATATTAATATCTGTAACTCCATGTTGGATCCCAGATTCAGCCGATTTTTACAAATTGATGCGCGAACTGTAAATCCGTTTCTATTCACCAAAATAATTCCATATATAAAATGTAACAAAACAGTTTATGTATTGGGAAGGATTGTGTTCTTAGGTGTAGCTTCAGAGTCTATTCAAAATTCAGACGAAAGTTTGGTTACTTACATGCTTTTCAGATTTAATTGTTTCAGCATTTACATAAAATACCCTCAGTAATTCAAACTCGTCGTAAGACATGTTCAAAATTCTGTTTCTATTTCTCGCCAAATGAGGAACTTTCACCAACAGCCATCAGTTTTTCTTATACGCAATAGGTAGCAAAATCCAAAATATGATGAGAACGTTTCGGTGAAACGAATATTTAAATTTGAATGACTGAGATTACAAAATAAATGCACTGACCAAGTGGGAAATCTTTGTAGTCTATAAGAAATCAGTTAAAATTAACTGACGACCGATGAATCGAGGCTTCTATTCGTGGTCAAAATTTGACGGAGCTTTATACCCATCGATAATAAATATTGTTTGATAAAACCTTGCTGAGTTTAAGGGTCGGGGGTTTGAAGTGATCATTAAGGAGAAATTTAGTTCTGGGTATATTTCTTTAACGATCCCGCCATGATGATAACTGGTCAACGCTGGAGATCCTACTGTACTATCCGACAACGATGACAATCAAGGCAAGAACGCAACGCTCGCCCGTCATTTATTCTCTACATCGTTTGAATATATTGTCTGAAAATAGGCTTGTCTGAAAATAATCTACTGTCCTGCCTGGAATTTTACGACATTAAATATTAGATTTTACAAACGGTAACGGTAGCGGTGGACTGATCTTTTCAGGTGGACCGCCAAATTCCGACTTCATGAAAATTTTGTTCAAAATATTACTTTAAACAGAATACCAATACCATACCTTTCGCGTTAATGACTACTTTATTAATTTGCAGCAAGACAAGTTTTCTTGTAAAAATGAAACGTAGGCAAGACAAGCGACCAAACATAGAAACTGTGTCAAATATTATGAGTACATTATGAAAAATGATGACCAATTTTAGAGGTGAATCAAAGTTCGCATGATGACCGGAAATTCTTTAATTTCTCTAACCTTTTCCATGTAGTTGTCTCAAGGGGACACCTTCAAGTATATGCCTAGATTGCTAGACCCAAGATAAATAAACTGGTTGATTAGGTTCTTAGAAGGTACATCTATACCTCGAGAAAACTTGTGCAGGGTAGAAAAGGGCCATTTTATACACTAATTCTAGGCAGCCTGGCGAAGGATCCTATGGCAACATAAGTTCAAATTCCATATGTATTTTGGTTTCAAGAAATGTCAGACTTCAGTGTCCATTTTTGTTTCATTGTATTCCGGTGCGGATTGAGTTCAATAAAATTGATTTTTTTTTAATTTCACCTGGACTGAATTGAAAGAAATCAAATGTTGTCGAAGTCAGAATTTTGTCTCAGATAAAACCCGCGACACACACACAAATTGTCTGTATTTGTTTGTGCGTGTGTCACGGGTCAACAAGTTGGTTCCAAATTCCCATGCTCCCAATGCTAATTTGTATTCAACTGGAGAAATAACAAATTTTTCTAGCACCAGCGAGCTATAAACTCACCTTTTAATTGTAAGAAGCCAACTTCGTTAAGACATTTTGGGTGTTAGTATAACGAGCTCGCAATTGCTAATAAAGAAATGGGTCTAAATGTAAATTTGAAATACAAATAATAATTTTCTCTCCTATTCGCTACCCAGCGCAACTGAACCTGAACCGTAGTGTAGATCCCGCCCATAAAGTGACAAATTATAATGAAGTTCCGACTTCAACAATTTTTCGCGCATTTTGCAGGTTCTGGATTATCGATGGCCCAGTGCATTGGAGAATGAAAGACTTCATAACAGAGAAAATATTACTAAAGCTTTTTTTCAATAAACTTAACTCCGATTTCGAAGATTATGTATGAAATTCCATTCAATCGAACTGAAATTAAACAACATGTTTACAAACAAAGGTCAAGAAGGATTCAAGTGCAAGTATCCGAGTGAAGGAAGGATTGATATTCTTGTCCTTGCGGCGGAACAAGAATTAAATAATATATCACATTTTATTTTCAAGAAGATCAAGGTTCACAGAATAAGGAGAGAACTTAAAGTCTCCGATGACCGTATCTAATTAAAATCTGGGTTAATTTTAAGCATTCAATTGTTTCTATTTTATTGGTATCATCAATGGTAATGAAGATATTCGATCGTTTTGATAGAAGTGGTCTTCATATTACGGTTGTTTAAAAATGCTATTCCGGTACAGTCCAAATACATATGTATTTGTATCAGTTCCTCAACTCAATACGCGAATCAACAACATTGGCATACCAAAAAGAATTTGTTTAAAATATTGACAACTAAGATCGCGTGGATTTTGAGGCGAAGAAGAAGTAATTATCAATTCATATTTTCTTGCAACACGATACGAAGCACCGGTCGCCAGGTGGTTCATTAATTACTATTTAGACGTCACTTGACTTAAGGCAGCTACAAAATGCATGTCTTGACTTTTGTCTACACGTAGAGGTCAGGTTGTCAGGTCCTATTTCTAAAGATGTGACTCCACATGCACATCGATTTTTTTAAAACATTTAATACGACGACGAAGGAAATTCTTAGACCAGTAAACACAATTTGATTTTGTCGACAAGTGAGTTATTGTAAAAGAGACGCCACATGGACATGCAAAATAATTGAAGACAGCGGGGAGAATTGCGACACAAACAGAACCCCATACCTCGAGTGGATTAAACTGTATTTAGCCGTCTTTAACCATGTTGATCGTCACGGAGCAATTTTGTCTTGAATTATCACTTCAGGTTAGAATAGTTTTTCCACTTTTGGAACCTAACTGAATGCCATCCTGAAAATGTGAGCTAGTCCCACGTACACTTTTTTTAACATTATTTCAAGATAATGATTCAAGCTAAGCATTTCAAGCAAAAATCACCATAATAAGCATCCGATGTTTTAGGCCGGTGATCAGAAAAAGTCTGAATTGTGCTTTCCCTCTTTAATCTAAGATTACTATGAATAACCCGCGCGCGCTGTGGGTAAATCGGTCGCCTCTAATACACTCGACCAGTTTGACTTGTTTCGCTTGTCCACTATTGTGAGGAATGTGTTAGAGAGACTTTAAGCCCGTAAAACAAACAAACAAACAAACAATTAAAGAATATGATCTCCGTGTTTCTGAGTGACAACTCAAAAATTCCTAAATATTTACATTCAGTGATCTGCATCCTGCCTAATGATGAAATGTAAACAATTTTCCATACAGATGAAACAAAATACTATATTGTTTTACAATGTACTACAAATTGGAATCCGTTCGGTGAGCAAAAATTTAGTAATATGACTCAATTTCAACTAGTTCATTTAATCTTCACTCTTAAGGGCGCTTGGGACATTTTCAAGTTATGATCCTGGGGAATCTAGGAGTAATTGAGGAACTAGATAGGGTTAGCAAGATGGATCATGCAATTCTGAGGCAGTCAGTCTCGAAAATTCAAGAAAATTCGTATTCTAAAGGATAATCCGAATTTTCTAATCACTGACTAACCTCCGAGAGATAGCAGGCTTGTGAACTAACCTTATTTTAAAGCGGTTCGAACCTGTGAACTGCCTGCCTTCATAAAGTATCCATGTCCACGAATTAATAACCACTTTGTCCAGAACTTACCTCCAGCGTTTTAGTTGATAACCCGAAAATTAAAAATTTCAAACACTAATGACTATCAATGTATTGACTGGCCAACGAATGTGAACAAAGTTTTATAGGGTGTCCGAAACATTCGCTTGACATAAAATATAATCAGCTTTCTAAATAAGAAATTGTGGTTCAGAATTAGTTGAAACACCCGTTGAGGTTGACTCCTTTTTTTTTCATCTTGAATGTTCGGAAAATTCGTCTCCCACTAGTTCTTAAGGTATAGTCCAGGGATTCATTTTCCAAACAATCAAAATCAACATAGGGATGCCAGAATTCTTAACTTCGAGGATGATTCAACAAATTCTGCACCTCAATTTGATATAAGGATACACGAGCTACATTTTATGTCATGCAAATGTTTGAGACACCTGATCAAACTTTTGTTGGCGTTCGTTGTCCAGTCAGCACGTACCAAAAAAAAAAGCTTGCTCCAATGAATTTGAACGCTGGAGATAATTTCTAGAGAAAGTGGTTATCAGTACATATATCTCTAAAACGTATTTGCATTTCTGTTAAAATTCATCAGTGGTCCACATTAAAGGTCATTTTTCAATCAAAGATTGTTGGTGACCTCAACTTTTGAAAAGACAAATTGATCAATACTCGTCCAAATTCTCAGACGCATTCCTTAAACAACACTGTCAAAATTATTTTTCTGGCGCTTTTGCTGGACTGCATCGAGAAGGAACAGACACACAAAAACTCTTTCAACGTTATCGAGAAACCCGATCAGAAATTCAGCCAAGTCAAAGAATTTGCATTACGTATACGTGTGCATTATATACGGTGTTCCTAAACTCATTCCGAGGAGGCGTGGACATTGACAAGACAATCTCGTATATTATAAATGATTTCTTAATAAAATTATGTGTTTTCCGGTATTCCTTCGTATGCAGTCTCTTGTTAGTAGCTTATAGCTGATGTGAACTTATAAAACGGTTTTTAATAACATAAAACCTTACAAGTTTCGTCTGAAACATGTCATCATTTGAAACTTTGACGAATACTCGCTGAATTCATGATTGAATGCGAAAGTATAAAGTGGTTATTAATAACATACTTTCGAAGAAACTGTCAAGTGGCTTTATTAATGACATGACGACAGTGTTAGCTTGATATTACGTTGTACTTCGATGGTCACCCCGAGTCCATGGTGTATACACTAGAAAATAGAGGAAATTTCATTCATTTACGAATGCGAGATACCGTACTCTCAAATACTCTGCCCTGAGTCCATGTAATTGGACACTAGTCCTCCCACTTACACGAAGTAGCTTTCAACCTTTCCGCGTACCCGTTTATTACTGCATTATTTGATTTCCTTGAGTGAAGGTTCTATTTCTTGACTTAAACAATTTAACAATTAATTCCTGAACTTATTGGTATATAACTCTACCCTCTGGATCACCATTCATGGTAATTGTATTTTGCCATTCAGTCATCGGATTATTTTGCAGGTTTCATTCTACTGAATTACAATGGCGGCTGCACTAACTTCATCTCAGATTAAAATCAATCAAGCCCAAAGGATGTTCATAAACTATGCCTTTTATTTTGGCGTACTACCTGCTTTCATGAACTCAAAATTCGAGGTGCACAACACTACATCAAAATTTCACATTGCTCGTTATTTTGTCACCGTATCCAGTATAGTGATGCTCGATGCATCTATGATTATCAGTCTTTCTCGGGATATGATATCTGGTCATTTTGACATGAGTCTTGTGGATGATGTCGGACGTTTGTTCAATTCCTTATTACTTCTCGTCACTATGTTTCTTCATTTACACACGATTTGGAAACGTAAAGAACTAGTGGTTCTTATCAACGCTTTCAACGTCTATCTCGCCCAGTTTAAAGGTTCTTTTAATTATTTTTCTTAAGTATGCAAAGTGGTATTCCCAATTAAAATGTTTCTTCTATTGAGCGATTTGAGATCACAGAATCAAAAATATCGATGGCCTGTGAATTTAGATATGAATTTAGAATTTACTCTTAATATTAATTAATATGATTTAAAAACCTGGAATACTTGTCAAAAACTTACGTTTCACTTTTAAATGTATGAAAGATTTTATGGAGAAATTTTTGAAGAATACATATATAATTTCTTGACATAAAACTTCTGATCCAGCCTTCCAGACGCACAACTACGGGCGAAAACGCAAGGACATATACGGCGCTATCATGAAATCGCTATTTGTTGGCTTAATTTGTTTGCAAGGAGGAGCTGTTCTTGTCTACATGGCCAGGTGCCGATGGCACTTTCTTTCTCCAATACTTCCAATATGTAAAGCAATAAGACTCGACTCTAGTGTTACGAAGATCGGATGGAAACATGGACCAATTGAAATCTTCCCTATTTTTGCTCTCTTTAACTACATCACATTTGGAGCTGTAGTCACGTCCATTTCAGTGTACATGGCTATGGGTGTTCCCGTCATATTTGTCGGAATGGATATGGTCGAAGCATTAAGGTAAGAAATTCCAACTGATAAGTCATATTTGTATTGCAATCGTGTGTTATAATTTTTTTTAGGTTCACAGAAATTCGGACGTACTTCAACAGTCATTCGAAGTGGGCCAGTCATTATCGTTGTTTCTGCCTATTGACAATTGCGGTGAACGATTGTGCCAGAGACTTTCTTCTCCCATACATAACGGCGATGTTGTCTACAATTATTGTTCTCTTAAATGTTATTATGATTCGGGTTGATCTGAGCATTATTATATTTCTCTTTTTGTTACTTTATGACGTTATACTAATTGCAATATTTGTTCTGATATACAACCGTGGAACAAATATTTTGAAACTCACTGGAACAGCTTTGGATCAATGCACTATTTAGACGAGGAGACCAGATTGATTGCTTTTAGGGCTGTACAGGACTATACGCTAAATCTGCTGATCTCGTTTCACTAAAACTTTGTGTAAAAAAATTAGAATTAATTCGTGTCCAGCACATCGAACTTTTAAATGGATGATAATGAACATATTTAGTATTCGCAAATTAATTTTAGTCGAACAGCTATTGCGCGCCTCGATTTCAAATTAGATGTCTAGTTCTAAGAAATAAACAAATAGCCCACCGTGAATAAGCATAAGCCTAAGACATACAATTTATATTTGATCGGTCAGAAATCACAAGTCCCTACGCTCCCAACGTATTGATGAGGCAAATTCTAAGCAGTGATATTAGTTATTTTAGGTACATGCAAATCCCAAAGAATAAATCGGAGATACACTGTTGTGCAACTGCTAAGATAATTAATTTCAGAAACCCGACTCTCTAGTGTCTCCAGACAACTAAGTATTGTGCTACCGCCTGCTTTTGTTTTGCACATACGAAGGGTAATCAAAAAGTCAAGCCTTGTCTCGTAAATGCCTTTAACGCAATAATTACCTGAAAATATGGTTAATGATTTTCAACATAGTCTGCCTGGAGTTCAATACATTTTACCGAATTAGATTTCAAGCTGTCCATACCGGTTTTAAAAAATGACTTAGGTAGGGTCACTAACAATTTAACCTCCCCTTTCACGTCATCGTAATCTGAATACCAGGTCACTTTCCCCTGAATTGTTTTTCTAAAAGTCAAAATTGGTAAAAATAGTTTGATGCATGGCCTTGACTATAGAGTTGGTCATGTTGCGGGGAAAATTTTATTTTCTCCAGTGCAAATTCTGCAAGTCTGGTTTTATGAGCCGGATCGTCAGAATTCTGAAGAGAAAGTCAGCAAATCTCCCTCCACATTTATTTATTTCCAAATACGCGGATGAAATTCATCAGAAATTTACAACAGTGTGCGCCTTGTATTGTATTCTCATTGGGTAAAAATCCGATATGGTAAATATCGTCAAAGTCCGTGAACAGATGAAACCCACAACACGCGCGATGTGTGTGGAGAAAATTTCTTCCTGAGAAACCCAACTGCTGTTTAAAAACTATACTCATGATTCGACTCAGGATCATAATGGCGAACCCATTTCACATGCAATTTCGTACTCTGGTATAAAAATTCTTTTTTCAGGTTATATAACTTTATCAAAGCTTGACATCTTGCAACTCTATTTGCCTTTTGGCGTAAGCAGTCCTACTGACACCCATACGACACAAATTTTTCTTAGTCCAAGGTCGTTAGTGAAATATTTTTGGACACTACTTTTTGCTAAGCCCAGCTCAGATGCTAAATTTGTAAATTTTGAACCTCAAACTTTTCGCGAGTGTCAACTAGTTTTTTAACACGAGCACAATTTGCGTCGGAAATCAGCCTTTTTGGGCTTCCTCGTCTACTTTCGTGTTACCAATTTCTTGACCACATTTATATAGTAATATACACCGGCAGACCTGTAACTTCGAAAGAGCAATGTATGTGAAATCGTTCTGACAGTTGAATAAATCAATCAATCAATCAATCAATCAATCAGCATTACTTTTGCAAGTTGTGACCAAATTTTTGTGAATTTGCGGTGGCAATTTATTTTTTTAAATATAAAATTTTGATGACAGCACGGTGCTATAATTTCGCGTTTTCCATGACAAATGCCAAATTTCAACTTGAGAACTTGGTAGCGCTCGAACCTGGAGTCCAAAATTCATAAAAATTGTTGTAGCCTTATACTCACTTGAGTAATGTGTATGAGTTTTCTTGGAATTTGAGGAATGCAGGAACATTCCAAAGCTTATGACTTTTTGATTTTGCCTCGTAACTCGACAACATTAACGAGTTAAAAACGGAACGGCTTGACAACCTTTCCTTGTACATTATTCATTATATTGCAATAGCGCTGCTTTCGGTCAGTGAAGACATAATTATTGGTTCAGTTCCCAGTCGTAGCTTAAGAGTACACGCTTTGGACCTTAAGTTCACACTGACCGTAAAAACGAATATTTCGTTTTAAAATTTGAGAAATTATTTTTTCGAAGAAAATGAATCACTATAAACCCCGGGTTCCTTTCACGAAGCTTCAGTGAAAATTTTGGAAGAATCCATTTGAGGATGTCGAAGATAAATCGACCCGTGTCGAAAAATCTCATTAGAGTCCCTTTGTTATAGGCATGGGCAGTAAATCAAGACTTTTCGACACGGGTCAATTTATCATCGACATCCTCAAATGGATTCTTCTAAAATTTTCACTGAAGCTTTGTGAAAGGAATCCGGGGTTTATTGTGATTCATTTTCTTCGAAAAAATAATATCTCAAATTTTAAAACGAAATATTCGTTTTTACGGTCAGTGTGAACTTAAGGTGCAGAGCGTGCACCCTTAATTTAAGACATCTCTTTTGACTTCGGACAACGGCTCGCCTACTTGAAAAAATATTAATTCAAGTAATTAGTACTGTGTAGTTAGTTTCCTTTGTTCGCGGTTATTTCCATTTTATTGCCTCATTATCGTAAACAAATTCTTCATAAGCTCATGTCATGAAAAATAGAGTACTCTGAAAACTTACGTTTGAAATAAAATAAAAACTGTTAAAATATGTCAAATGGTTCACTATGTGCGGGGTGAATAAGCAATTCCGAACGAGGTTTTGATCTCGCTTTGTCTCGAAAATAAATTTATGTGTACATTTTATTTTATTTATTTGCCGACCAAAATGTAACGAAACGTTTCGGTGTTTTTGGAATCACAGATTGATTGATTGATTGATTGATTTATTCAACTGTCAGACCGATTTCACATACGTGTTATTTAAGCCGCAGAGAAATCGGCATAACTTCAAATACGGTGAGAAGTGGGAAAAAAGAAAAATCAATACGATTATTCATAGTTGAATATTGAGGTACATACATGGAATGGCCCTCACACTCTCCTCTGTAGTTCACTTTCTGCGTGGGTTATTAGACCTTCCACAATGAATTAATCCAGTACAGATATTGATCGAAAGCAGAAGCATGGTTAATGCTGCGAACTGAATTTACTGCAAATTGGCTGGCTCAGGTAAAGTTGACACACAAATCTTTTGTGTCATCCTCGTTCGGTAATGAAAAGATTTCAAATTTTTTATTTCTGAGGGTTGTCGGGTCAAGAATTGCTGTCCAACCCCCATATAACTAGACACCGACCGAAAAATCGATTAACTTCCGCTTCCATAAATACAACATGGGCCGTCCTTGACAGAGATGGTTGTCAAAAAATTCCTTTCGAAATTTCATAAAAAATATCTTTTGAAAATCTAGTCCATATTATGGAAACTATGAATTTTTGAAACCGGATATATTCATTTGGGACACCCTGTACTATACACTGTATATTTCTATTCCAAAGTATATTCGTCCTTCTGTGAGGTGTCCGTAAGATCGCCGTAATGCATAATGCATTGTCAAACATCATATTAAATTTTTGTCGAGACTGGGTTGCTTCCTATCGTGCCCAGAGTAGATACCACCAGTAATAACAAGACAGGCGGTTGAGAAATCCGATCTCAATTTCTTAGTCGGACTCATGAATAGATTTCTGATTAGATAGTTGTTGGTGTACGTATTTTATAATGAAAAGTGAATTTTGTGTATTAAAATATTTTCATCTGAATGCATTTGAGCCTAGATAATGTGAATTCGAGAAAGAGCTTCTCGTCAGAAAATACTGGTGACCCCTTTTCATTTTAATGTGTGCTGAGTTCGATTCAATCGTACCATAAATGAACGGTTGTTACTTCCTCTCTTTCCCCATTGTAGTTTTCTACTACTGCTGAAATACCATTCCTGGTACATAAGTGGAAAGCAAACCCGATCTCCACAATATATGCACAGATTTTGACCGTGCTCCAGAGCGAATGGAAATGGATTGATTGAGAAATTTTAATTTCAATTTTGGAATCCATATCATATTATATTTAGTACCGCGAATGCCACGACTTATCCGTAATAATAAATTCAGAAAATAAACCTGAGAGCTTGAAAATCCAGAACGATTCTGGTAAGAAATTCAGACCAAAATGTATTTCTCGGTCTTTCTGATTGTCCCCAAGTTGTATGAGTGGGTACTAAGTACTAAAAAAAGTTGCGTGATGTTATTTTTAAGTTTTAGAGCCCATTCGATTTTTAGTCATAAAGACAAGGTAGTAGTTTCTGGCTTAAAGTGAACCATCCAATTGACCCTACAATGCATTGATCGATGGGTAGGGGCAGTTCGGAAATTCCAGACATCCGATTACCTTCAGTTGACATGTCATCCAATACGAGACTCAAAAGTGAACCACCACCGGTACCGTCCGTAAATGGCACCAATGGGAAAATACTCATCAACAATCCACTTATGAGTAACGCTAGATCCCACATTTTTGAATCACAGTGTCAAATATTGACTCATAATACGAATTATGTCTTCTATGTATCCGCAAAGTTCCAAAAAATTCATTTTTGATAAATTCACTTAACGATACTAATATGTACTCAAACAAGTTTGAAACAATTCCGCCGCTAGTAAAGTCCACACCGGTGCAAATATCTAACTGATGTTTAATGAATTAATAGTTCATATTTGTTATTTATTTTGTCAGATTAGAATTCATATTTGTCACAAACCGCAATTACTTCAATCCTTCGTTTTCAGAAATCCTATATAAAACAGGTAAAGTTGATGTACTGTAAAGTATTTGTGGGAGTCTATCCGCTAAACAATAAAATAAATGTTGTGAAATTAGCTCACTATAATTGCTGAAGTGGTCGACCACTTTTTTTTAAACACTAGGTCAGGTTAGGGTCAAATTGGTTGAATTTCGGGTTCGTCACAGCTGGCGTTGCCGAAATCGACAAAGTCGACTACTGATCAGAATGTTTCTTTTGAATCCCTGGTATATACTCTTTGTCTGTCAAGTGTTTCATTTAATAAATAAAGCCGGTGAACGTATGTTGTATGAAAATCTCCGTCCGAGTCCAAAGTCCAATTCAGTGCTGTTGGGAGGCACGCAAACGCATGCGTTTGGGTTTGGGTGAAGCGCAGAGCGGAGAGTCAGAGACTCTGTATGTCTCAGTACGGGTTAAATACCACGCAGTCGCAGTCATGACGTGACCAACTTTTGTCACCGCCTACTCTCAAACCCGGCACGGTATGAGAACTTCAGATTCGCACTGGGCAGTTTGTGTTTATAGAACTGCCTACTGCCTACTCTCCAGCTTTCTCACCTAGCGGCGGTACCTCACAATTTGCTATGCAAAGTTTTCTTTGCACGGGTTCTCTATCTCACTATAGTTTCCTCGCGCATCTGACAAAAAGAAAATGCACAAGCGCGCGCTGACCGTATCTGGACCTTGTCGGACAACAATCTGAAGACATCGTAATGAAACGTTCGTGAGTGCACATTAACGCTGTCCACGGATATTTACACAAACAAATTTTGTCTGAACTTCATGCTCGGAATAGAAATTGTTTTTTGGTATATCAAAATTTTTCCATCCAATCGTTAAATATTTAAAAAACTTTGAAAATCAAAACTGAAAATTACAGGGTAAAAGTTACCATGCGACTTGCGCCAGCTAAATGTTCATAATTGAGTTGAAGTATAAATTTTCAAACAACCCAATGTAGGCTATAGCGTAGTTGGAGACTTTTTGCCTGGAAATCTTTGTTTCTTTTTTTGACATCCAAACCCGTAAATGCGATTTAACACAATGGCAACGGTTATTAAGAAATTATAATTTCAGTTACTATTGCTCCCATCCGGACTATTTAGCACAGTTTACCATACACAACAAAGATTTGCAACGGAACAAAAAATAAACGGAAAAATGAAATAGTGAATAAAACATGTTGAGCGCCGTAGAGAGATAATTCGAAAATACAACTTATTTTTTCATTATTTCTAGATGTCGTTTCGGTCAAATAGTGATTCGATGGGGTACAGAAATATAGTCCTTGTAGAACGATCATGAGGATTTTGACAGCGAGCAAATTTTCTAATTTAATTATTTCTTTGTTAATCCAATCTGTGCAGTTCTTCGTGAAATTGTAAGAAATAAACCGTATACTTGAGTGTGTAATGTTGAATTCAAACTAATAATCCACACCTGA
>JAQGCA010000719.1:0-23606 GCA_034698945.1 Protaphorura quadriocellata
GTCGGAGACTTGGCTGTTGTGGCTTTATTATCTTGTTTTGAATTATTTAACACTTCATCCTCAGATTTCAACATCTGTAGGATTTTCATTGGAATCGGTTCAGGTGCCTGGTATGGGCGATGAGGTAATCTCATGCGCTTTGAAATACGAGGTTCATCATCGAATACTACCGCGGCTGCGGCGTTGTTGTTTCCACTCGAACTTGCCTTTTGCTGTGGTGGCGTCGGACGCCGTTTTGTCGGTTGGGGTTTCGGTTTTGTAGCCAATTGTTTTCTGGTTGGGTTGTTGGCCGTTCCGGCGGTATTGTTGTCGGTACCGGTAGCATTTGCCGCCGCATCTGGGATTGGGGCCTTCGGTGGCCGCGTAAATTTTCGCACCATTTTATGGTAACCAAAAGATTAGAGTTTCTTTTAAAACTTTCTTATTTTTCTGTATAAACGTTTTGACTGACTACTCCATTACTAGCACCATAGGTAATCTTGATTCTTGAGACGCAATTGGTAATAGTAATCACAAGTATTTCCAACTAGAAGCACTGCATGGACTATATCGTTTGAAATTCAAGGCCACAAATGTGAATCAATCGTTGGATTTGTTTTCCGTGACGCAATGATTGTTGCGAAGATGGTAATTGTAACGCTCCACTCGAAATCGCCGAATCCTAGGGGAAAAAAAGAATCGTAAATTAGTTTCAGACAATTTAGATTTTAAAACTCTTAATTAGCCTTGAGAAGACCGGTTTGAATTATCCATGAATTAATTAAAAACTCAAATAAGCCAAGCAACTTGAGTATCGGAGTGCACGTGTCAAGTCACTTTGACGTTATCTTAATTGAAATTCGGTAAAACATTTGGAAAACTACATTTAGAGTTCCAGAGAAAATTTCGAATCTGTATTGTCATCTTTCGTACCAATTAAAACCTGAACCATCCGGCCTGATATTTTTATCCTGGCTTTTGTCAGTATTAGTGAACTAAACACAAAAGTATTTCAATCCTGTACCTAACACTATTTCACAAAAACTAGCATCAAATTTCGCACACTTGAAACATACATACTTCTAGTAGTTCTTTCATACGTGCAACACAATGTATGTTGTTTTAAACATACGGTTGCTACATTGGAATCACTGCAAAATTTTAATTGAAAAAAAAATACATTTCATATCTCCTGCACATGAATGTTATGCTATCTGCTATCTTTGAATAAATCACAATTTAGCCAGAATCTCAATCATTCGAATAGTCATTCAGAATCAGACCCTTTGAAATGTCCAACTGATTATTTTAATACAATTTAACTAGTGAAGATTTTTCTTCAAACTATCGTTCAAGTCATCATCGTCCAATTTTTCATTTCTAGTACATTAGTAACAAAACGTCAAAACAAATCAATTCGAACGGCAAGTTTAATTCATTAGCATCGGATTCTCGATAAAATTTACCTTAAACGAAAGTTTAGTGCTACAATAATAATATTTGCGCATTAATAAATATTAGCAAATACGTACATGAATTATGAAAATACATTAGTTTTCTAATCAGAAAATAAGTAGTAATTTTTTTCATATTTTGGTAAAATTCTGTCCTCAAAATTTTACCCAAAGTGCAACCAGTCGAAGCGTCGTTCCAAATCTCCTTTCTATTCGAACAAATTGATAGCATCAATACAGTTGGTATGACACGAAACTCTTATGTCAGAACTAACGGATATTTATATGACACTATCAGTCCTCTCCTAATGCATAATAAATGGCCTCTCTAAATATATTTGAAATTTTTCACAAAACCACTGCCATCAGAGAGTCAAATTCGAATACACGTGCTAATATTTTCACCGATTGATGTACCAAAAAATATATTTTGTACAATGCGTTTAAAATGAATTTTGTCATAAAAATTAAGTTCCCCATCTCCGAGGCCTACATGTTTCTAAAACAAATTAGTCAAACATATCCGGATCATTAAAAATGACAAACGGTTGTTAATTTCTAATTTGGACCCGTACTTTCTGACTTTTGACCGGTTTGTGAAGATTTCAGCGATTTATGAGATCCGAATTATCAGTTTTCTCATAAAATCAGCGGGAAATTATCCATCTTCCTTATCTTTCTGACAAACATCCATAAAATGAATTGAAATTTCATTTTCGAGTTCAAAAATACTATGATCATTAATATTATCCACCTGTCTCTGTTTATCCTTCCTTTTAAATTTGATGACTGCTGACCTTGGCCTACAATATTTCCTTTGGTAAAAAGCGTGTTGTTTTTGCATAGAACGCAACGCAGCGCATTGCACGCACATAGTCCAACAGTCCAAGTCCTATGCAACTTAATGTTATTTTTCTCTACAGATCAATATCAAATCAAAAGGAAAATTCTGAATATCTTACTGTGTAGTTTTCGTTTTCGGAATTTCGTATTTTTTTATCAGATGATTAAATCTCAATTTTGAATAATCTGTCACATAAATCAAAGTCAAAGTTGTTCATTTTTGACTGATTTTTGATTTTTCTGACTGGAGTAGTAGCACGTAGCACCAAAGCATTGAACGGCTTGGAGTGAACTGGTGGGAGACGCGCGGTATATGGGAACGCCTTGCCCTTATTTTTCTAACGCAATTCCACGCAATCCAATGTGTTATATTACGTAGAAATAACAAGCAAGCACAACCCTTTTTTTCCCAACCAACTGAAAGTACATGTAAATCTAATGCATACAAATCACAAGCTAAAGCGACAAAAACTCATCGTCTAGTCCAAATAATGAAATAAATACTACAGAAAGCACCATATAGCACTAGAGACAAGACATGAGACATGGCATGTCATAGATTTGCAGATAAACTCGACTAAAACGTTTCAAAACTCATGTTCAACGCTTTTTCAATCACAAATTGATCCGATAGTAAATTTTTATGTTACTATTTTGATTTGTATATAAATCTCGTAGAAATAGATGATTAGCCATCATCTGACAAAGAAGGTGTGATATCCGAAGTCTGTATCTCACAACTCAGGATAGATAAAAAATTAACAGTATAACCGCAACAACTTTTCCAAAAATTATAAATTGTTCAGATTATATAATATTTACTCAGTTGGTTTGATTTTATGAAATTACTGGAACTTACGATTAGATAAATAGTTTTGGATTGAGTATAAATTCTGAACCAGTAAAGCATACAGTCTTGCTACCTCGTGGAAATATACGATAATTCATCATTTGACAAAGAATGTGTGATTTGAAATTAAGAAGCTTTCAAATATTAGTTCCAATATTTTCCAATTTATTGGTCAGCTACGTATCTTTTTACTACTTTGAACTTTCAGAAATCATGACTTTTCGCAATTTTCGAGTTACTTTATGAGAATGTACTTCTTTATAAATCTGTGATTTATAGGTCAACTATACAATAAATTCTTAATTTGCATGGCATGGTTAAGGGAATTTTCCCTCGAAGATATTTCTTCGGCCACTTGAGTACAAAAATTTCCTAACTACAGTGAAACTTTTTACAGAAGATAGATTTAATAAAACAAATCCTCATGGAATCAAACATGGTATAACTTGTATAACTAAACCCAGTAAAAAGTTTAAAAAAGCGAACATTTCACAATTTATAAATACTCTTGGTTGCAGCGAATTCTCTTTCACTGAGTAGCTATCAAAATAAGCCCAAACTTTTATATTAAAACTGACATGGTGTTACAAGGAAACTAAACGCAAAAGTGGTCTATTGGTGCTTTAAATTTATCTTTATCTCGAATTGGTAAATTGCAGCCACAATTTTTAACAAGTTATTGGCAAATGAGTTCGAAAAGAGAATTCCTTACGCAAGAATATTATTTATATACTCCCGTTTTCTTTCATTTCCTCCAGTTTCTGAGCAGATTGTTAGTTTCTAATATTATTAAATAAGGCACTGGATTTCCGATTAAAGTTTCGCGATTTCGTTTATGCCCTTCCCTTTTGACATTCCATGATCCCTAGCGGTGACTCCGACGTTTACACACAGTTGGTACTCATTTAGAAATTGAACAGGAGGTCAAAGAGAATTTAGTTGTAAAATTTGAAGCCTGTTAATTGGACTTTGAATTTGCCCCTAGTGCTTAACTCCCAGCTCAGGAACCGAATGAATTTCATAAGCTGAGGGCTAAAAGCTGTTGACCTATAATGTCTTGAAATGAAATTATACTTTCTAGATCCAAGTTATTTCTAAGAGACGATATGATAGCTTGTATGGTCGTGACTCCATAACCGTTTTTTAACGAACGTCCATAAATACGTAATCAAATTGTGATTCCACATAAAAGTACTCAGACAGTAGAATCCTTGCAGTACTGTACTTTGTATTATGAGTGCACGGATTTAAAAGTACAGTACTGCAAGGATCCTACTGACTGAGTACTTTGTATTATGAGTGCACGGATTTAAAGCAAGTTGTTCTTGCAGGGTGGTGCATTATCACTCAAATTGTATTTTTGTGTGAATAATATTACACTTGTCTGGAATGTGAGGACAATAAAAATGCCAAAATATACATGATTGCAACTCCGTACGGGCCCGATAAAATAAACACATCGCTATATTCCACTCAAAGATTTGCCTTAATTTCTTAATATACGAAACTACCTATTAGGTTTGCGTTTGACCACTGGACAAATGGGCCTATCAATCGTCATATTAATACAGGAATGTCGTTGTACGGAGTACCGTTATAAAGAAGTTTTAATGTATATAGTAGATCGTAGAGTTGTCTATATAATCACATAACGTTTACATTTTAACAGAAAAGTGAATTAGGTATACAAATTATACTAAATCGGCGGAGTTTTTGCATTTGTAAAAGCGGAAGCGACACAACAAAGGAAATAAAATATTGCTATTAAATATAGCGTTTAAAGGTCAATATTGTCGTCTATGTCGTTGTTACAGGTGTTGAAGACCATTGATATTTCCCTTGAAAGTCTAGGGGAGTATATATTAATGGACCACCCCGCACTTTCATTTCTAATGCTCTAAAATCCACGATTCTGTTACTTCTGCTAACACCTAAGCTGAATCTCAGCAAACACATTGTTGATATCTACACACACATCAGAAACTCTTCATAACGATATTTCTAATATAGTATTTTATTATGGCTTTCAGTACATCCCAGACACAATTTGGCAGGACTAACTGACAATATTGCTGTAGTTTTGAAATCACTTTTCGAAAACTCATTAGTGTGAATTTGTGCGGAATCCATGTCATCAGATTAAGTAAAGTCGAATCAGTTCGTCCGTCGTATGTCAGTGACAGATTTACAGACCTCTCTATTCTATTTCATATGATGGAGACTCGGCGATTTCTCATATTTTTTGTAGGCTAATCCGGCTCATTCTCGTGAGAATTGCCGCAAATTCTTCCTGATTCCTTCCTCTGAATGTCAATGTGCGTATGTATCTTAAATTCGTCCAATTGACCGAATAGTAAAGACTGAGGAACTATTACGCAAATGCATTCGTTTCTGTTTTGCACTTTCCGTCGCCCGTTGCCGGGTTACAACTTCTCGTTTTGTTTTTCTCCGAATTGCCAGGTCACACTTCACAGACGTCAGTTTTTACCTTTCTCCATGCATGCATGCATGTGATCATGCATTAATTCTGTATCCCGAGTAAAGTGCAGAAGTACTAAGGGAGAAATTAATAGCTGTCTAGCTGTCATCTTTATTTTGAATTTTTGCACATTTTTACACACAGCAAATTCCTTTTCAAAAAGATTTAATGCAGCTAAAAGTGACTTTTGACGAGGTCCCAAGACACAAGGACGTCGCCACTTGCATTGCATGGAGTAATGTCGATGAAGTTTTCACTTGCGGGTAAAACTTAAAAGAAAGTACAATGAAACCTCTCTAAGGGACCACCTTCAGATTCGGACCACTAAATTGTGGGTTGAAAGTCATTGTGACCAAATGTTACTTCTTTTGAACCTTTCTAATAGGTCCACTCACAAAGAATTATTTGAAATGATATATGTCTATATATCTGTCTGCTCTGCGAGAATACATCTACAAATCGAGGGTGGTCTCATTACTGAGGTTTTAGTCAATAAAAAGATTCGGATTTATTATAAAAATGCTCTAAGGTCAATTTTTAATTTGAAGGGATGACCATTCTCTCTACATGTGGAATCTTCTTACGGATGAGACCGTTAAAGTGGCTGAATTACCCGAAGAAGTATTTCCTATTGCTATGCAATGGCCACCAAAAAATTTAGCCGTCCCAGTCCCTGGCTCAAGAAAAAATTCAGAACTTCTTTTACTGACGACATCAAATGGATATTTTCATCTTATGTCTCGCGCAGGTCGAATTGAGAAATCAGTTCCGGCTCATAAAGGTTAGCTAATTATTTCGTTCAATATACAGCGTGCTCAACAAGCAGCCGTACATCATGAATATAGTTTTAAAGAGTTTAAAACACAGATATCATCGATTAAGGAACAGGTAGCTTGATATGCTTCAAAACTGTAGTGCGCGGCGCTCGTTGGTTGATTGTCCACTGAAAAATTTCCCTTAGTATCGATTTTCGTTAAGAGATATTATTGTTTCTATTATAAGTGGTGATTCCACATGGCAGCTCATGCCCTACAATTCTTTTGCAATTAATGCCGAAATTTGCAGCAGCAATCACATAATGGCAGGAAATACCAGCAACGACTTCTCCAACTACTTCAGCGACAAAATTTTGACACTGTCGGCATGTGACCTACAATAATTGTTTCTGAAAATAGGAACCTGGCGCTAATTTGCAAAAGATTAGTAGGATTTGTTGCAGATGACTTGCAGACACTTGCTGCCATGTGGAATCGTCACTTTAATATCTGGTATTGTATACACCAAATGGACACGAAAAATGAAACGGACAAATGAAATTATTATTTGAAAGTTGAATTTTGAAAATAGTCAACTTTTATCCCATAGTACCACAAAAGATTTCACGTAGTTTAAAGCTTCCATACGAATACTGGTTGATGTTACCCGAAAACGAATAATTTTTCACTCTGGGTGGAAAGCACAAACTCTCATATGATTTGTCAATTTGCACCCAGTGTTAAAATTCGAATTTGATTTTGCCTTGCATGCGTGTTAATTTTGTCATTACTCTGACACAGAAATGCAAACCAGAAATGCAAACTTTCCTCGCAGGATGAGTAACGAGCACTCGTTTAAAAGCAATCAATTTAGTGAAATCTTGGCGTTTTCGATGTGACAAGACAATGTTTTACGAAAACAATAGGTCTTAATTTTGACAAGTTCCACACTTCATGTTAGAAAGAAAACACAGCCTTAGTGAAATCTTCATGTGTACTAGAACATTTACTAGCTAAGTTGGATTCGACATTTCAAGTTTCCTGGATTTAGATTTTGACGTTATCTACAGGTATTAATATTGATTTTTGATACCAACAATTACTCGAACTTCCATTGTTGCGGTCGGAGTCAGAGTTCTTGATTAAAGTCGTAATGGCCAATTTCCAGAACAGTTCAATACATTAACGAAATAGATTTTCACATGGTACACTGTACATAGTATCAGTTGATTGCCCTTCCTTGAGTGGTAAGTTAACTCCCAATAGACATAGTGTACTGGGACTTGAAGGTTCCTGTAGTGAGAGCCTTTTCAATTTGTATAACATCTTCAAAATTCGGTTGATATTGTGGATGTGTGTATATTAGTAATATGTTTATTATTATTTATTGATTTGTGTGAACATTGTATGACAAACTGTGAGCTCTTGTATGAGTGACTGCAGAAGTACGGACACGTTAATAAAGAATCTAATCCAATTTACATTATTCCGACAGTCAAAGCAGGTTGCTTTGAACAACGAAAAACGGTTGAGCTGAATATGTCAGGAAGGTTTTAGTTTGGAATATTTCAGAAATTTTTAGTGATGCGATAAAATTGTAGCTCTATAATGAGAAGTGGATTCTCTTCGTAGTCGTTACGAAATAAAGAAAACCGCTCAATAACTCACAAATGGTTGTACAGTTAGTACAACCATTATTAGTGGTATTGTGAACGCGCAATATTGTCAATGAATGTTTTTTGTCAAAATGTAAAAATAAATACATTCGCTCCAGTAATACAACCATAAAAAAGTTTAAGTAAACTTTAACTCTAAACTATGCTAAAAATTACAGATTTCGTAATAGCTACGAAATTAGTTAATAGTTTAACAATTTGACAATAGAAAACATTTCCCGTTTTTTCAGTTCACCTAAAAATTAATTTCTGAAAAGAAACATGGAAAGAGACGTTATGAAATGATGCGAAGTGTCGGTTTCTGTTACGACAGACGATGAAAATGAGATTTTGATAACTATTGTTATTAACGATGTTAAAAAATTGCGTCGAATTCTGGCATTAATGTGAAATTAGTAATTTTTGAAAGGCAATATATTACATAATTGAACTGGTATTTATTTCTGAAATTGTTGACGAAAATAAACTTGAACGTAGGCGTTAAAATGTTAATTTTGCAATAATACAGTCAATGCGGCTCGACCTTAAAATCTTTTAAATTTGTTCTTAGTCATCACAGTCAAACACTAATTTTCCCATTCTGACGATATAAATTCATTTTAGCCACTTGACTTTAGAAACAGGGGAAATATATTGGGAGATAAGACCTAGTTGTACTTTATGGGTTCATTTCATCAAATTTAAATATCCGCTCAGGTTTTACAACAATTACAAATTCCTAGGTTCTTCTCGTATTGACATAAACAGAGGTTCAGAGGTTTCCTCTATATTGACATTAATATTCAAAATCTTTCTTTTTAAATTATTGTCAGCAGTCAGAAGACCAAAATGTGTTTACATGTTCATATTTTTACTATTTCGCTATTTTTTTTATTCGTGAATTATGAATTTTCGTTTCAAATTTTCCTTGACTCTTAGTTTTAATTCACATTTGGTATAATATCATTTTCAATATTCAACATGTATCGCATGTTCGAACATAGCGTAATATTATTCTTGATTTGGTTGGATTTCTGATAATCACAATTGAATAAATTGCAACAAATTAACTGATATTTTAACATCCTCGATTTCTATTTCAGGTGCTGTAATTTCGGGTAGTTGGAACCCTGAGGGTGCAGAAATACTGACGGCTGGCGAAGATGGTTGTGTTCGCATTTGGTCCAGAAATGGGGTCATGCGATCCTGTCCATCACAAATTGCAATTCCAGTCTACTCTGCTGCATGGAGTCCTGATTCACAATGTATTATTCATACAAATGGTCAAAATCTTGTCATCAAACCAGTCTCTGTCAATTCATCAGTTAAACCGATTCAATGGAAAGCCCATGAAGGAATCATACTCTGTATAGCTTGGAGTTCGACTGCTAATCTCATCGTTAGTGGAGCAGAAGATTGTCGATACAAAGTTTGGGAGGTACGATTATCTCTTAATCCTGATTTGTGAATTAATTTTCGGACTTTTCTATTCTCGAAATACTCAACAATTTCTCAAAACTTGTACCGAAAATAGTTGATATTGTGTTAAAAAATTACCTCGAATTTAAGGGTTTACTATAGGCAGTCAATATCCGACCATAACTTGGAAATCGGCCAAGGAAAAAAAAGTAAAATTGCCGATTGCCGATTATGCCGATTAGAAGACTCCTTTCATCGGACTAACAAAACATTAATTTCTCAAAATTAGACATAGCAGTTTTTAATGGCGGAAGTATATTGACGTAATGAGATATTATTGACGAGTCTGAGATTAAAAACCGGTGGAGTTTTTGCGTTCATTGAAGTCGATTCTCTTTTACTTAAGTAGGACCAAAAAGCATACATTACAATAGATTTTGTTTTGTATCTTTTTGTTGTTTCAGTGTCATTAATGTTTCCGACATGTACAAAGGTATAGCGAACTGAATTTTTTGGTACAGCGTTTGGAAATGATTGATTTTCGAACTACAGTGATATAATAGGATAATTCGAAACTTAACAGATTATTTTTTAAATGAATTATAATCAATTATCCAGGCTGATGGTCGGCAAGTATTTTCTAGCCCACCGCACGACTATCCAGTTACCGCAGTCGCATGGACCATGGCTGGAGATTTGTTGGCAGTGGCAGGATTCAATTTTCTAAGGCTATGTGACCGTTATGGAGTAAGTCGAACTTATGCACCTATAAATAGTCTCGGAAAGTGTTCCGTCACTTTCTTTAAATTCTGACAGTTGGAGATTTAAAAAGAATTCAAAAATTATCTGAGAATGATACTTGCGGCCGAAAACTTATCGTATTTGGGTTTCCTCAAAATTGAATCTGTAATGTGATGATCAAACAGTTTACTTCAAGTAACTTTTTGCAGTCACATTACCTGCTACAGATGTTTGTTATTGAGCATATTCTCTAAAGATGCAAATCCGATGGTAGATCCAAAAGAAAAATAAGTGGAAGTAATATTTGAGACTTACAAGTTTCTCATAAGTTACTGACAACTAATTTGAATTCAGATAAATTTCTTCAGACACTTAGTTTTTGACCGATTTTCTTAAATTTGAAGAGTTGCCAAGAATATCGAATCCAATTCTGGAAAATCAAATGAAAATAATGCGATTAAGCTACCCGTCAACCCATTGCTTAGTAACATTGTTGTTTCACTTGCTGTGTTGCTGTGTTGGGGGTTAGATCAATCGGACAGACATGGTTTCGATTACCGTTTCAGCATAGTGATTTTGGACTGGAGTTTTTCCAGACTACTAGTTACACCTGTCCTAGGCTAATTGAGAATAAAGTTCTAATTCTTTGACTACCCACTTTACAAATTCTCAGTGGTCTCACTCTCTAGAGAAGCCAAAAGTTGGAAGTATTTATTCGATTCAATGGAGTTCTGATGGATCTCAGCTGGTGGGGTCCGGTGCAAGTGGTCACATATTTCTAGCGAATGTCGTGGACCGAGCCGTAACTTGGCAAAATATCGAAGCAGTTCTGATTGGACGGCGAAGTTTGACCATATCCGAGTTTACAGCTAACACCAGAGATCGCCTAGACTTTCGGGAACGAATTAGTCAAGTATGTATAACCTGTACGCAAAGTGTCAGGGTCAACTTACATTGTGGCGCTTAAACGTAATCCCGCGTGTTTCGTAGGTTGGAGAATTTCCGAAAGATTTTGTAGGGAATTTAATGTTGATTCCAATGTATCCGTTTTGAGATGTCCCGAATTTTACACAATGAATCTCATAATGTAAATCCCACTTTTTCAGGCAACCTCTATGAGCGGTGAAACGTTAAGCACCACCATGTATATTTTTCCTCGTGCCAATGACATGTCAAATTAATGTTCAAATTTTGTCCAGGTATCTTTAAAATATGGATATCTCCTTGTCGTTAGTTCGACACAAGTCTACATCTACAACGCGCTTAACATTTCGACTCCTGCACTCTGCGAACTACGTGAAAATAATGTCGTCAGTTTGGTTCTCCAGTCGTCCAGGTGAACCTTCTTAAATACCTATTCCACTTCAGAAGTGATCTGTAAGTCTTTTGCGATAAGTCATGGCAGAGCACACTCGACATTACCGGCACTAATTTGCAGATAGATCTATTGCATGATTCGTCGCAGCATTTATTGTGCAAGATTTGCGGGTCTTGAGCTGCCGTATGAAATCACCACTTTAAAGCTCAAAGTCATGTAACTAGTCCCGCCAGGTTAAAACGCTTGTAATGTATAAAATGAAATTGGTTATTACACTATCTACCTGGAGAGTTAATTTCATTTTCTTAATTACTGGACACATTTTTTGAAACACAATTAACCAAGTGTTGGAATAATTACATTTCAGGTACAGTTTGGTACCTGAAATGCCTGGGTTCAGTTTAATTATGTACACAACTCATATTCAATTTCAGTGATATGGTACCACTGTTTCGTTTCAACTTCACTCGCAGTAGCGAACACTGTGTTCATCTGGGCAACCATGATTGCCAGGTGAATAGAAACACTGCCAGAATACAAAGAGATTCTCGAAATTCCAATCAAATAATTTGATAATGAACGGCAGATATGTTAATTTTTGAGCAACTTTATTTGACCAATTATTAATTTTGCACCGCAGTAGAATTCTTCTAAAGACCTTGGACAATTGATATTTCCTATTCCTAATTTGAATTTTTGAAATCAATGATATTTAGAATTGTTATGAGAATTGAGAATTGAAGTTTTGTGATAGATTGAACTGTTTGGGTTTTCCACGTATAATCTGAAAATCCGGATTTAGAAGACATATTTGGTTCCGTAGAAACCGTTTGAAACATATGGGCTGTAGATGGAACTGCGGTAGGAGGTGAATGGAGAGTAACTACCATAATATCCGGTTCTGTACGCCAAAGGTGACCCGTAGTAGCTTGATCCGAAATAGTGGGACTTGTAGAGACCGTTATCAATGAGAAGGGGGTCAGGGTCTGGGACTGGGCTGGCACAGGCCATGGCGACGAATCCAATGACGAGGAGGACGAAAATCTGTTAGAAATTAACAGAATATATCAGAGTTTTACTCATAAGAATTACTGAAATAAATTGTTTTTCAAAATTTGCTTACGTTGAGGGATGCCATTACGACTGATTTATATTTTACTGGAAGGCTCAAGAATTAATATTCTGCTGGGTTAGCTGGGTGAATGTTGACTTGTAATATTCGAAGCCGAAGGTCCTGTATTTATACTCCGAGCGAATAGCACATTTTACCGGCGAACCGGTTATACCTGAGTTTAACGGATTAATTATGTGCACTAATTACTCAAATCTTCTCATTTGTGGAACAAGATTGTTGTAATTAGACTTATTGGAAATTGTGCGTGTGTGTGTGTAGATAACATTCGTAGCGGTACTCGGAGCTCAAACCAATATTGGATAGATCAAAATGACATTAGCCAAGTGATAGAAAAATGCATCTCATAGTAGACAGTTTAACTTGTCCAAACAGCTTGTTTTAAAAATGTCTCTGGTTTTCAAATCCTAGAGTTATTATTCTAAATTTATACACTCAATAATTTGATTTGGTGCGGGGCGTACTCTGAATTTGGTCCAGGAAAAAACACAGGTTATAAGTAGTAGAGAAAAGCTCCAGTAAAGACATATCTATTTAAAGTAAACGCCGCATCATGTCAGACCAAGCTCTCGAACCCTCAACATAGCGAGCAACAGGTCAACATTGAGTCTGATTCAATGTGACGTCTTTGATGTTTACGGGATAACTAATATTGTAAATTTAAAATTGGCATTTGTTCTGTTTGAGAGAAATCTCATTTTGTATTATTTTTTGTATCATTTCGGCTATTCAAGGGAAAGGTGTAGATTTAACAGCTGATACAGACAGTCTTAACTGGATTCTGGATGAATCGATTGACTTCAATTTACTGGTGTAAATTTCATTCACCACAAAGAAAGGTGAAATCAATTCATACTATTTGATACCTCGTCTTTCATCTTAATTACCATAGTTAGCCGCTCTCCATCACCACGGACTGCCACCCGTATATATTTTGAGTGTTCTTGTCATCATGTCCTCGTCTTCTCGCATCATATCCGCTTTACGGGATCTTATTTTTTTTGATTATCTAATTTAAAGGTACTTCAAGATTAGTAGTAGGGTATCGGTATTTATTTCTACGTAATAGTTTGAGGCACCTCACCGTGTTCAAAGGAATGCTCTATTCTTATTAAAATGCATCTATTTTATTTAATTTTTTAAGTGGAGATGAATTGGGATTTGAAATCAAATTATTATAAAAAAAAACATACTAACTGACATTCGTCGAAAACCGCAGACACGCGAGAATGCTAGTCCAAAAAAAATCTAGGCTTCCAAATAGCGAATTGAAAAGGGGATGCTTGCACCATTGTACTTTGTTATTTTTCAGAATTATATATCCGCCAATAAACAATGTATAAAGTGATTTCTCTAAAGCTTAAATCGATTTTCAGATGGATATTAAAGGGTATCCCGAATCTAATGGAGATCTGAAAATGCACGGAGAGGGGGGGGGAGAACTGAATTTAATTTTACTTAATACTTTTAACTTAAATTATAGAAATATATTCTGCAAAGATAGTAGATGCAGTTGCTTAGAATGTTCATAAATTTTCTAACCAGTCCGGTTTGATTATAACTGTTGTATGTAAATAGTGTTAATTGAAAATTCTGTAACTACAACCTGACGTCAAAATCAATCCCAACCGTACTGGGAAAGGGAATTTTTTATTTGTCCAGTTTAGGAAGTGCGGCAGAACATTTTGGTACTAGGAGTCCACGTTAGTTTGTCCTGATGGCCATTTCTTTTACCACACCGATTTCGCAAATATATCTTAAATTTTTTATTTTGGGTCCATTTCTTTATTTTTTTACTTCAGCGTTCGTTCGTACACTTGAAATTAAATTCTACAATGATTCAATATAAGAAATAGCAAAAGTTGTATGTGTTACAAGTTCGCCGAAATCTTGAACATTCATCCCAGACACAGTATTCTGAATTTGCTTCCACGGAAAGTATACTTTCACAACCTTTTTTTAATAGCTCGTGAAAGAGACAAGGTTTCATAACAGTTAATTGTCGTCGAGATGTAGATTTCTCGGGATTGCACTTTATTGTGTCGTTGAATTCTAATTTATAAATTACAGTTTACCACGTACTAATAACCGCAAATCCTAATGATATTTCATAGGATTTAAACATGTGTTTCTCCATCAAGTCAAGCTGGCAAAAGTATTTCGGAACTCATCTGAAAAGTTCACCAAGAATAATTTGATTATCGCACACGACTGATTATTGAATTTTAGACAGTTTTATTCAACCAATTATTAATTTTGCATGATCATAGTAGAAAGTACTTTTAAAGGCAATGTATAACTTGAGTACATGGGAATTGGAATTGGAATTTCCCTCTAAGAAATACTATGTCATTTTAACTTCCCTATTTCTTATTCAAATTATTTGAAATTCACACACAATTAAGATGAATTCCAGAATTTTGTAAAAGTAGAATATGGCTGGATTGTTGTTAGGCAGGAATTAAGGTAGTCCGAGAATCAAAGTTTAATAGTAACCGCGATTCACGAATCCGTTGTACAAACCGGAGGAGTAACCTCGGTTGTAGTTGTACCCGAGTCCAATGGGAGCATAACTGTTGTATCCACGGTTAATTCCAGATCCGTAGTAGTTTGGCCCCAAATATCCGGCCCTGTAGCTTGGCCCCAAATAGCCTGACCTGGAGAAGCCAACGTCTCCAACGTAAGCGGATGGGTCTGGGTCAGCATAAGCCATGGCGATGAATCCAATGACGAGGAGAACGAAAATCTGTTACAAAAGGAAATATGTCAGAATTTGACAAGAAAATAATTATTTAGAATAAATTGTTTTCTAAACTAAAATAAATTTTCTTACGTTCAAGGATGCCATTTCGACTGTTTTTAAAGTTTCAGGATTTAGTACTCTGCTGGTTTAGCTGGATGAAAATTGACTTGTCTATTATGAGCTAAATTCATCGTATTTATACTCTTGAAAAATTATGCTAAACTAATGCACATGAATTGATCGGATTAATTATGAATACTAATTAGATGTCATTTGCCCAAACGGATTGTACTAATTGTGTTTTGACTAGAAATTGTACATGACATCTTAACATTAGTTACTTCAAATCTGAACTGAACTGATAAAGCAGTTATATACAATATTGGAAAGATTGCAATGTAGTCAAGTTTGGATTAGAAGCGCATGAAGCGTGCCAGAGCTTACTCAATTAGGACGGCATTTGTAAACCCATTAACCTCCGAGACATGTTTGTTTATGAATTCTTGCATTTATCGAAATGCAAAGTATTGAAGTTTTATAACTCATTGGCCCAAGATTAAAAATTTGAAAGTAATTGTGTACATTAAATAATTATTTAACATCAAATTGAAATTAAAATTTCACATCATCATGTAGAGTTCGAATTTTCATTGTCCTGTTCAGCTTTGTATTTCACATTTCAAGAGAGACTGTCGTACGCAGAATGATTCGTAAGCAATTGGTCCTCTCTGTAGCCAACGCTAGACTTTATGAAAATCATGAAAAGTTCATGATTACGAAAGTTCATGAAATTATCATAAAAAATTGAGTTTTCTCAAAACAATTTCAGAGAATATGATGCAAAAATGATCATATTATAAATCATAAGCGGGAATCTCACATAAAAGTTTTGAAGCAACTCAAGAAAAATACTTTGTTGGTTTCTATTCTAAAATTT
Source organism: Protaphorura quadriocellata (assembly GCA_034698945.1). NCBI lineage: Eukaryota > Metazoa > Arthropoda > Collembola > Poduromorpha > Onychiuridae > Protaphorura > Protaphorura quadriocellata. The sequence goes on from JAQGCA010000719.1 coordinate 16,306, forward strand.
TGTACTCCTCGCACATCGTTTTCGATTGATGTCTACAAATACAAAAGTAGTCTTACTTTATTCCGGCAGCCCATAGCTTCAGCAGAGGGTGGGCAAAACCTTATGCTTCACCCTGTACATTACGCTCACTGTATCTCATTTCGTTTTTTTTCAAAACTACTTTTAAATTTTTTTTTCTACGTTAGGGATTTAATTGAAGTCATTGCTGCGAACCAACAAAACTGAAGAGTGCTTTTTCTAATAATTTGAAATGTTCTTTCTTAGGAACTTTTTACTGTGTGGAAATATGACCATAAATTCTTGGACATATGCTGGACACCAAGAAGGAACGATCAAATGGCCAGGACTACGGGCAGATTTCCTTAGCTCTCAAACAGCTACAAATTCTCCGGATATGGCAGCTTTCGTGGACCAAACTGACCCACGATTAATCCGTGTATTTTTCACACTGACTGGGAAATCCGTGACAGAATTGAGAATGAAACATCCTGTCCAACAAGTGGCATTATCTCAAAATGTGGATGATATTAGTGCGAAGATGTTGGCCATTGTTGACAAGAATTCGGAGCTTTATCTCATGCTCATTGTACGTGGAACAACTAACGCAAAGGATACGCCGAAGAGAATGTCAATGATGACTCATGGGGTCATTTGGCACAGCGAAGCCCCAGTTTTAGCGTCTCTTCGGAAAACTAAACTAAGGATTTACTATCTCCCGCAAGTCGTATTTTTAGACACGACGCTCATGGAAGAAACTTGCGAAGATAGGGATCTTGGGTAATTACCAAAAACTAATAACAATATGCGCAGGAAATTATATGGTAATCCTGTATCGCTTCGTGGATACGAAATTTGTGTATAATGACATCCTTGAATCCGGAAGGTCGAAAATGCCATACTTAACCAAATGATTTTTCTCTGAAATTCTTCTTGTCGTAACCAACCTGAAGTGTAATTCTGGTAAAGTGTTAAATTGAAATTGTAAATTCCACGGTAGTAGAGTCATAAGTTAGGGGCCAATCACCACCAACAGTCGTCGATCATCGCCCTGTAAAATGGCTTGTACCTGCAGACGAGATTGCTGAATAGTAGCAATGAACGAAATGTCAAATTAACGGTTTCTTCAGAACCAATTAAGTTTTCACGGTTATTAACTAATTTCGGCATTTTGAAAAATAATTTCATCACTCACAAAACGGTAAAATTTCTACATTTACCGCTGCGACTTCGATTAGCTGTTTGTTATTTGGTGTACGATTACTACCTTATGGTGTTGGATTACCAATACCAATACTAATAAAATTTTACTCAATTCCGTAGAGAACTGGGCCCAGCACCCCAATTAATAAGCTATGAGAGCGGTTGTGTCCAAATTCGACGTTCAAATGGTGTTCTGGTATCAACACAAACGTCGCCATTTATTCCACATATTCACCAACTCGTCGTGGCTGGAAAATTCATAGAGAGTCAACGAATTTGTCGATACGTTAATGTGAGTTCTGGAGAGCGAGATATTTTGAATATCCGAAAACCAATCATTAAATAGGCTGATTTTGGCATTTCTGAATTTTCATAACAGGAGAGAATACTTTGGGGTGTTATGGCTGGTCTTTCCGCTTCCAGGAATGAATTAGACCTTGCTGAATTATCCTTTGGAGAAATTGGACACTACGACAAAGTCCTATTCATTCAGACAATCAAGGTTAGCAGAAATTCAAGGTTTATAGGGATTTATGGATTATTTTTACACTTTCGTGTAAATTCTCTCACCGGTGCATATCTGCATTTCACACCTACCCCAGTAATCGTTAAAATATCTTGTCCCGGACCTGCGCTGACATTTCTATCAGATTCTATGTCAGATAATTATCAACAACAAAGCTAAAGTAATCCGTCTGATAGGACTGAAAACACCTTTCAAAAACGCCTTCAACTTGTATAGTAAAAGTACATACCAGGCGAAACCGAATTAAAACCAAACGATGAACAAGTTTCACGTGTTCGACATATTATCCCACATTTGATATGAGTAGATATCTGATCGTATAATGAATTCGGTTCTCCAGCAAACTCCGGACGAAGTAACCAGAAGGTCACAAACACACTTATTGACTGGTGCAATTCCTGAGGCAGAACACGTACTCATCCAACAAAACAGAATTGCTGAAGCGATCGCTCTCCACATTCAAAGTCATAACTGGATGCGGTAAGATCGGCTTAGGAGTTTTATAAATTGGGAGTATATTTACGTTTTATATATTTATATTATACTAACGAGGTGACCATCTTCCAAAATCTTAATATTTTTACAAATGACCGAATAATTTGAATGACAAGTGATAACTTTTTACAATATACTTTTATAGCAAAAATACAATAGGTCATTTTGGAGGTCACCCACCGTGCATGTTGAATGTTTTGCCTAGATCGGATTGACGAACGAGAAAATTGATTAGTGTTTCCAATAATTGAATACAGCAACCTAATTGTAAGTATGATTTCTTGTATGATTTTAGGGCACTGGAGTTAACTCTAAAATACAACCAAGACTTAGACGAACTCCTCATAGCCCGACAAATGTTTATCCACAACTTGAACTCCCAAGAATACAATGCAAAATACTTAGAACTTCAGTCCAAGTACAAATTATCGTCAAAAGCTCAGAAGAAACTGGATATTGCTAAAGCGCAGAATGGTTTTATTAACGTCATGCGGAAGAGAATGGAGAAGGAAAAGGCGGAAGCAAATCCTAGGGCCGGAGGTCAAGATAGTCGAGGTGGAAGTGGGGCGTTAATTCCAGCACGTGGAAATCAATTCGATCAAGATACGGATTATGCTCGTGGCTTGGATGGAAGACGGAAGGCGAGAGACTATGCTGATGCAAACACAAGAGCAAGAGCACTCGAAGCGGAACTCATGAAATAATCATTTTAATTTTAATCGTGTTTAAACAATTTATTGAAGGTTTACAGGTGTTTACAATGCACAAATAAACGCACACGTTCTGAATTTTGAGAAAAGGGAAAATAAGACTACTTGATTTATTTAACAATAAAAGTTTCTAAAGATATTTTCATTCATTAACAATGATGTATATTTTTACAATATTCACGTACGCAAGGTCTTTCAGCTAGACGATTCTTTTTTGCAAAATCGTGTCAACCTATCTCTGACGACAATATTGTTAAATGTTAATATCAAAACTGACATCTTACAAGAAAACTAGAGTTTAATAGTGAGCCGACGGAAGTCGCTCAAATAATATGAAGAACACTTATTGATTCGACCTTAATTCAAATACAAAAAGAATGATAAACTACTTCAGCTCGCTCACACAGATATAGGGAAATAGAAAAGTCACTTGTCACTCCGATGCCTCGGCATCCTTGTGTTATCATGGTTTAATTTTAATTAACCCAATAATTATGCATCACGTTCATTTTGAAACTATTTTACACAGTTCATCAGTATCCAAATTTAATCATGGAACTCATGGAACGTACAATTTTATAAACTTGTTTCCCAGAAGAAACTGTAATATCTACTTAATGTATTTTTCCATGAACTTCCGGTGAAAGTCCGAACGAAGACAGTCTAAAATTTTTAAAAAAAAATCATAAATTAATTACTTGTTCCGCTGAATTGAACATTTTGAAAAGGTTAAGATGACAAAGAAAACTAACCATTGATGAAAGTTTTCCCTTTTCCAGAGTCATCGGCTCGAGCACAATTCTTGAATACAACGTCTTCATCCCAGCGTCGTTTTACCTAAATAAAATTAATTAAGTAATAGAAAAAAAAATTAAACCAGGTCACTCGCTGCCCAGCTTCTCGTTACATATTTTTCATTTTATAAAAAGGAATTAGCATTGCTTTCATTAAGGGTAGATGCTGGAAACCCGAAAATTTCAGAAAAATCACTGAAGGTGTCGAAAAGAGATAATCCCTTTTGCACTACATGGTGTTTTTCTGCACTTTTTAATGGATCTAGTAAAATTTCCACCCAAGTTTCTCGATAGAATCTGGGGATCGCCAAGTATTCTTTTCCTAACATAATAATTCCTTGAGTGAGAAAAATTGATCCTACGGTCTTCTACGCGTATTAACCAGTCAATATTTTGAATTTATGTTCCAACTTTAATTGCAGTAGTAGGAAACTAATATATATACTAATATATATACATCTTTGTTTGTGCATCTGAATTAGTTGTACATATATTTGATTTTCAAATAATCGGTTCCAAATTTGACAGACATAAATTTTTATTAGTACTATTTGAGTAAGTGGAATGCGTTTTCAAATCATTAAAAGTTCGTTAATTACTCCTACTCCATCCTATTATTTTCGGCAATTGAATTTAGTCCACAATACACTAATAATTAATTACAAAACCTAAGGAAGAGGCCCACTTAGGAATTCATTTAAATTGATATCTGTAAAATAAAATTAAAAAAATCTTATTGTAGTTCGAAATCAGTTTAGACTGTCGGGTAATCAAATGCGTCGTCTAAAGTCAATACTTTTAAAGAATTTTCGCATTCTAATTCTAATCGTAAGTCGAGTGATAGCGAAATCGCCAAACGATGCGACTCTGACGTATCTAGAGAAACGTCCTACATTTGGGTTTGTAGTCTGAAACAAACGGGTTTTTCCTAAAACATTAGTAAATCACATATTGAAGGCGAAAGGCAGACTCGGTGTGGTGGTTGGTTAGTTTAATTTTGCTAGAGATTAGAGTCATGTTTAAAATATAAATAGATTAATTCTTTTGACCGGTCTACCTTCCAAAGGCCAAATAAAAAGCGAAAGTGTACTCTATTACACCCAATCGTATTTAACTAAATGCAATAGCAGAAAATGACAATTAACGACATTTTTATTTAATACTAGTTTTGACAACTTACCGTCATACTATCTGCTTTCGCTGCCGCGGGTCCAGTATAATTCAGCAATGGATTTCCACTTAGAATATTTTCCGCCCGAATTCGTTCTTCTTCTGCCCTCTTCTCATTTTCTAGTCGAGCTTGTTCTATTGCTCTTTCTTTTTTAATCCGTTGTAACTCAGCCATAAGCGCGGCAGTGTCATCCTCATCATCGGAAGAGTCATCATCATCGTCCGCATCTGAAGCATCTTGTGGGTCATCAGCGTCTAGGTACGCTGGGTCAACTTTACTCTTTTTGGCTTGAGGAGGGGCTTGGATTGCTCCGCGAGAATCAGCGCTGGAAGAGTCCGACGATGGACGACCTTTATCTTTGTCAGATCTACGAGAAGCACGCTCACGTTCTTCCAATTCACGACGGTAGTCCTTATTTTTTCGTTCTTCGTCGGTGCCCTGACCGGGTTCTCTGTATAAAGACAAAGCAGAAATGAATGATAAATATCTAACTACGGAGTTAAAGAGGCTGTCCATGCCGCTTAGTTAGCCTGTCTGTTCAATCATTCGGGCGGACAGGGTTTCAAATTGTGGTTGAAACAGTTTCAGCGCCTTGGAGATTTTTTTTTCTACTACTTCTCACTGGTGACCTTCCCAAAGCCGAAGGTAATTATTTAACTAAAAACACTCTGGTATTAACAGCTTTACGTTGATGTCAATCAAGGTGACCACATCATTTGATCATGAAAGGAGGAATCAAAATAATTTTGATTCAATTCTTTATTAACGTGTTTTATCCGACGCATCCCGAATCATTCAAGTATAAGTAGAATGGCTTATTTCCACTTAGAGTATTAATTAAGTGACGATTTTCATTAGATTGAAATTTGACAACAATGACCTTAAAGTGAGCTTTAAAACGAAACTAAGTTTGGAAAAGTTGCTGCTCCTCATTGTTGTATTTAAAAAAAAATTGAATTCAGAATAACTAACATTTCTTTCAATCCTAAAAATTTACACTAGTCAGAGTCCCAAAATTGACTTTAAACAATTAACTTTATATTATCCCATCCCTTTGAAAATGTGTAAAAAATACAAAGCTTCCGTTCCTATATTGTTTTTTTCTTTCTATTCAAAAGAACCTCGCGTACTAAAAGCTATAACTCTTTCCTCTAATGTAAAATGTAATTTTAAAGATTTGTTCAGTTCAAAGTTCTAATGCGGAAAACTGAATAAGTAAACGTAAAATTAAAGTTAATTTGATTTATTGATTTTTAAAATTAAAATCAAATGAAAAGATTTATATTAAGTCATAAACTTGTGCTTTCAATTGAGATCAGCTCTGCTGTTTTAGGTTCCAATGTTACTATGATATGTATTGCCACAATTTTATGTTTTGAATCGCATTTGCGGGAAACATTTTTCAGTGATGCTTCATTCAAACGCATCTATAAAATATAAACTGCTCAATTTGTTTCAAACATAAGTATAAGACCGCATCTGATCCCAGATTCGTGAAACTTTGATTAATCCAAATGTTGACACCTACCGGTATTTCAATTTCATATGAGCTGGTAAATCCCTGGAGGAATATTGGCGTGTAATCGCACTCAAATCCTTCTCCCCACGACCACCGCCTCCCTTGGCGGGGTCAAATGTCGGTCTTGCAGCTGTCGTCATCTTTCAGTTAAGCTTAATTACTCTGATACAAGTCAGGCACACGTGGGTCGAGGACAAAACCAAAGGTCGTCAAAATTTGTTCTGGCTGTTCCTGGCGGACACAATCAAGACCCAGACTTCAGGTGTAATTTCTGGAATAAAAAATCAAAATGTACAATTTTTAAGAAAAATGTGAAATAAAATAATGCTGTCTGTTGGAATTTGAAACATTTAAATTAATTACAGGTACATAGGAGTACAGTGAGCCTCACCTAGGTACGGAAAATTAAAATCTGCTAGAATTTAATACTAATTTTTTTGCGAATACAAACACATATAGTAAAATTTTTAACCTGCCTCAAGCGACCGGGTTAGGTCTTGCTTTGCACAAGTGGACGTCAGCAGTACGAAAATCATGAAATTAATCCTGTCTGTCAGAATTCTGTAGAAATAATTCATTATGAGGAATACGTTGAAACCCAGTGACCTGACCAGGTGACCGAGTTCGACCGACAATTAAAATCTGGATACTGGTAACTGGTTGTAGTTGCAGAGCATAGACTTTAAGATTATATGTACGACTGTAAATTGTACTATGTTGAATTATTTTAACCTGTAATGGTAAATTAATTGCACAACGTAAGGACCTACGGGGTGTTGTCAATAAATGAAATCAAATCAAATCAAAATCAAGTGGAGTGAGCAGAAATCGGACGACCTATGTCCTAACCCGGCTAGGTGGTCGGTTACACGGATTCACTCCACAC